>JANAVB010039392.1:0-37500 GCA_029216955.1 Iris pallida | reverse complement strand
AGCATCGTATACTACATGTTCTGTGCGTTTCACTTACATGGTGTATCACTATGCTTCACGGTTCTTCGATCACTTGTGACATGTACTCTCATGATCACAGAGTCTTTCCAGAATCACCTATTTATGGGCATTCCCAGAATCACCCCATTGTGGGCATTCCAGAATCACCCATTTATGGGCTATCCATGTATCACCCCTTGTGGGCCTTTGCATGGAATCATAACATAACCTGGTTGGATCCTTGTGTATTGATTGGGGGTACGGGGAGTAGAAGTAAACATGTGAATAATATCCAAGTAGTGCAGTTCCCAGAATCACTCCATAGTATAGTTCCCAGAATCTCTTATGCCATTCACATGTTTATATTGTACTCTGACTCACTAGCCACTGTTAGCTCTCTACTTATAGTAGATATTTCTATTACAGTTCTCTTTCTCTATTTATATACTGTATTTCCTTCAGATCCTGTATCTTACTTTACTGCATGATTATATTTTCTAACCTGCTATGATCTGTTGAGATGTACTATGCTCGCTTCAGTCCTGACTGGACCCGTTGATAAATTTTACAGATAGCCTGGAGGTTGCCTGCTAGCCTAGAGGAGACAGTAGAGGTTGCATAGATAGCTAGGGTTTTTGCTTATAGTTTATTTTCAGTCATCTTGAGTTGTATTTATGGATTACTGTATTTGAGTTTGAGATGTATTCTGAGTTTGTATCTTAGACACTTAGACTTCTATCTGTTGTATCTCTTTTCGATTTCATATTTTATCTATCTTCCTTTATGCTCTACCTTAGATGTGATTGAGTTTACATTCTGCTATGTTACCCCCATTCGGGGAGTATAAACTGTTTAGTCTTATACTGTTAGATGCATTGAGACCTAGGACAGCGTTCTACCGCCGACACTGTGGCGTAGGCTGGGCGTTGTTACATTCTCGTGCCCTAACTCTAGGGTGCGGGTCGTGACACGTTTTTAGTGGTGGCCCATGCAGGTCGAGATTCGCGTTAGTACGATTTCGTAGTAGTGCAACGACTTAGTTGTACTACTACGAGCCTGTTATAGGATATATAAATTAAGATGTTAGGATGAGAGGATACTCAATCACTGTTAGGATTCCTTGAGAGATTCCTGGGATGACCCTTGAGAATCTCATTTTGAATTCCGATTTAAACTCATTTTCTTGTTTTGATTCACCTTTTTTCTTGATTTGAATTTGATTTTGTGGATTCATTGTAGAACATTGAATCCTGGTATTAGTTGATGATTTTGATAAAATTTTGTAGTTGTTGATTTAATTTTGTATTTAGATTAATATTTTTAAATCCAAGGTACTCAATCACACTTAGGATTCTTTGAGAGATTTCTGGGACGACCCCTGAGAAACTCATTTTGAACTTCAATTGGAATTCCTTTTCCTCTTGTTTGGATTCACCCTCATTCCTTGCTATTGAATTTAAGCTTGATGGATTCCTCTCGTTTGAACCGATGAGAAGGAACATATCTTCATTATTCTTTCTCGCCATTATTCCCTTGCATTCTTATTTACCTTTTATCTTAAACTCTGTCTCATTACATTAATTACCCATATCTTGTCGTCCCTACCTGATGTACTTCGAAACCCTTAAATCTTAGTATCTTTTGCATGGGGAAGGCTAAGGAAGTGACGTAAATTATGTAGCTCAGAGAAGACGTAACTGGTTATTTTATGATGATCTAAAGGAAATCAAATGTGGAGTGTTCCATATGGAAACTTGAGATAGAAATGTGGTAAATGTCTCGAATAGAATAAAGAGATGTATACTGCCAATCTGGAAACAATTATATTTAGAGAAATTTTGGGGTTATAAGATAGTTTATAGGTGTATTCAAAACTAATGAGGATATCAGAGGTCAACATAGTTTTGAGAACTTAGAAAATCTTGGTTATTGATTCTGGGGAAAACTTTTACTCTGAGGCTATGTAGAAGGTTAGTAATGGAAAAGAGAAGTTAATTGTGTTTAATAAGGATATTAAACAAGATGTTGCGAGGAAATGACTAGGGATAGAGAGAACACAAAGTTATGGAAGTTTAGAGATTGTTGTGAAATATTTTTAGGAGAATAATATTCAAGGGTGTATGTCGAAGAAAATACGGAAGTTGATTTTATGATGAAAGATAAGTTTTGTAAGGCCTAGAGATTTAAATTAAATAATACGAGGAGAACAATTTGAACAAGTTCAAGGAATTCATAAACGGGATTTAGAGGTTTTGGGTCAAATTTAAGACAAGGTGAAAGAACTTAGAAATTTAAATAAGTGGTTAATGTTGATTCCTAAATGTGAGGGCTGTGCTTCAAGAGTGATGTTTGGAAATTGGGAATTGCCTACGGTAGTCATGGTAAGGGTTTAAGTAAAGGTTAAATTTTCATATGGAGACTGGTGAGGTAAAGATATGATTGGCAAGTTATGACCAGATGAGCTTAAGAGCATCAGAAGCAGATGACTAACTCCATCTTCATTATTTTTGTGCATTAATTACCACCTCTTGAACTCCCACTTTCTAATTGAGATCCTTGACGTTCCTTATCGTGACTTTGATATTCGGAATATAATACTAGCTGTTACCCTCCAACAAATCTTATATGCAAGACCTAGACGAGCTCACCTTCGTGTAGGTATATTATGTCCCACTAAATCCCGTCTTCTTGTACTCTATTTTCTTGATATGATTTTCTGGTCAACTGGCTATACTATAACCTCTACCATTATACTAAATTTCTTTTTTATTTCAATTAGAAATCCAGCCTTGACTCAATTCTTTCGACCCGACATGCGATGGTGTTCTGCTTGTTTCCTTAGATGCTTAACCTTGTACCTTATCTGATTACTTGACCCGTTGGTTAAGAAACTTGGACTATGTAATTCCTTTCATCATTACCACCCTTATATCTTGTGCTGCTAAATTAGCCTTAGTTTTGCAAGCTTATCTATTTTCGAGCTTGGTCATGACATATTTTATTGGGTGGCCACCCACTAACATATTGTCTAATCAGAACCGGTACACGATGGTCTGATCAACCTATTGCACTTTGGTTCGCTTTTTCATGTATCAATCTACGAGAATGGAGACATAGTTAAACTTGACCCTAGAGTCTCATTCGCGACAGCCTTGACAATTTTCCTTGAAATCTTTTCATCGCCTATGAACCTTGTATTCGTACTCAGTCGAATTAAATTTAATCATGACCTGAACCTCCATCATTGGATGCTCGTGCTCATACTTTGATTTCATTGATTTCCCTTCTTGCCCAAATCTTGTTTTATCCCGAAATTGATCAACTTAGATCGTGTCAAGACAAAAATCTATTTGTGATTTGTTGTGTCTAAATTTTCAATTTTTGCCATTTTATGGAATAGTAACCTTTTAATAATTTTTTAGTTGCTTGTTAATGACCAATTTTTATATAGGATGGTAGACAGCCCTACAACCTTGATGATTGTTGTTCCCTTACCTTCCCAATTAGGACACCCTAGATTGTTGTGTGTTGATACCATAGTACTGTTTTGACCTAGAATAATTAGTGTACCTAGGTGAGACTTCCAACTGCTACGGTATGCCCTGACCTTGTATACTATTCCTTCAAATTGTATGATTTAGATAAAAAAAATTTAGACCTTGATTGTTGGGAAATAGGGACGTCACCCCATTAGTATCAGTTGTAGATATATATAGGTTAGTCCTTGATGTGGGGATGTGTGTCTATAAACATATAGCTTATGAGATTTATGAGAGATTATAGTATCAGCCTTGATAGGATGTACTAGTCTTTTGGTGAGTATAAATGTGTTATGAGAGATAGGGGCCTACATGTCTTAGTAATGCATCGTTCCTATGGTAATAGAATGAATTAATAGATGGTTAATAGGAAGATAATAGTTTGAGCATACCTATAGCCTATGATCAGTTCCTTTTTATCCTTAGTTAAGACCACTTTAAAATAGGTCCAGTCCCTTGAATATAGGTTCCAGTCCATATTTTATTGAAGTTCCATTACCGCTGTATAGCAGAGCAGTGTTGGAGGTATTCCTAGATTGACACTATTTAGATGTTCGTTTATTATTCCAGTGTTAGGAAGTGTTACCTTAGATATTGGGTAGGTTAGAGGCTCTAGAAGGAGTACTATCGATCTTAAATTTCGAGGACGAAATTTTTTCTAAGGTGGGTAGAGTTGTAGCACCCAGTTTTCCAAATGAGGGTAATTTCAAAATTTCGTGTTTATAATTATTTTAATAATGATATTTAATTCATGATATGATTTTTGGTGATTTTAAATTATTTTAAAATTATTTAAATCAATGACTTGTGGTTTTGACGTTTTGCTAGTGAAACCCTAGAGACTGTTTGACCTAGAGCCTAACCATGTGATTATGATATTTTAATGTCATTTTTGGCCTAAGGATATTTTGCATTTGACCTCTTTGAATTATTTTGATATTATTTTATTATTTATGATATTGTTTTGGGATTATTTGAGTCGGGTTCGAATTTTATCTCAATCCGACTTGTAACGGGGACCCGGGGTAACTTAGACTCTAGTTGGACCCATGCATTAGTTCGCATGGCCCACATTTTAATTAGTCATGTTAGAAAGATTAGTCATAATCCTAATTATTAGGTTAACCATTTAGAGTTTTTATTTTGACCCTTTTACCCCCAAACCCTAACCAAAATTATTTTAAACACTTGTAACTAAGGGAGGGGCAAACTTGTAATATTCATTGGGGGGGGGGGAATAACCATTGTGGTCGGTCCTAATAGGACTCCCATCTCATTTCCTTTCTTTGAGAAGTCTTCTTCCCCAAGTGCTCTCAAGCTCTCCCAAGGAAGAAGCATTTCTCCTTGGATTTTCTCTCCTTTAGGTAATATTTCCTTCTCTTTTATTTCTTCATTTTGCATTTAGGAAAGTTTTAACCATAGGAATGACCCCCATTGTTGTGTCCCTATTTTGTGTCCTCTTGTCCATTATGTGTCCTTTAGGGATTTCTATTGTATTATTGTTGTGTCTTGTGTTCATGGGGAAAACTCCCAAACTTGGACACACTTTATATTTAAAATATTGATTAAATGAATTAATTCATATTAAATCTCAGATTTGAATATGTAGAGATGTGTTCTTGAGTACTTTACATTTCATCCATGTATCTCTTATAGATGTGTTCATGTTACATATATAGATTTGTGTATGTATATATATATATATATATATATATATATATATATATATATATATATATATATATATATAAATATATATATATATATATTGTAATGAGAGTGTATCTATATTTATATATGTAATAAATGGTTCATGATGATTATATAATCAAGTTTGTGAGTGTGGTTCCTCATATTATTATTATTGTCATTATTGTTGTGGATAATTAGGATATATATTGTGTATTCTTTTGGCTCAAACTATCTAAATCCGTCATGATTTTTATCCACGTTTTTAATTTTAGAAATTTCATAACTTCTAGCTCAAAGCTCAGTTTAATCTTCCATTTTTTTTAAAAGAAGCGTATTGAAGTTAGCTTTCCAAAAACATATATTAATAGGCCTAATTCTTTCTGTAACTTTCTAGAAAATTATTTGAGTGTCAGCTGTACGAAAGACAAACGCGTTCTCGGTGTTTTCGCGATTCCGGGAGTTTCCGGAAACGAAAACGCGATCCGTTTGAAGTTTCGGAAAGCTAACACATAGATCTATAACATACTTTATTTCTAGATTTTAATTCATACTGAGATGGTACAGTATTGATTATTAATAGGAGTTACTATTCGGCATATGCATTTTGTGCACCCTTGTGTGTAATATAATGTTCTATTTGATTTTAACCCATGTTAATGTCTATACATTATGTAATTAAATAGAGAATGCAAGCATGAATAAATGGTTAAATAAATGATGTATGAGGTGTAAGTATCCTATCTAATGTAAGCATGTATAAGTATGGCTTTAAAGAATATGTAGGTTCCATAGTATGTAATGTATGGTGCATATAGTAGTGCAAGAGAATAAATGAATGATGAATGAATGCAAGCATGAATGTAATGTAATAATAGATGTCATGTATGCAATATACAAGTTAATGAGATATAATGTTCTATGTTAACACAAATCCTATATTACCTCATGTACCCCCTTACACTATGTTGACACTATCACACTTGACACTTTGTTCACTTACACTTTGACACTCTTTGATATGTATACACTATGTATGCCCATTTAACCCTCACTTGCCCCTTTGCCATGTTCACATACACACACATAGCCTCTTAAATAAGTATTTATGAATATAGTTAACTTAGCTATGTATGTATATTATATATATGTTAGCATATTGTGTTGTAATATATAAGTTTATATAACCATTTGAAATGCCATGATTATAGACCTAATGTTGAATACCAATATATGCATGTGTATATATGTGTAGACATATATAGCTTAAAGAGATTACCTAGTGTATATCCAATGTGAATTCTTGCCTATTTGAGTATTGAATAATTGCATGCTATATAGAGTTGGGTGTATGTTGGCTTGTATAGCCTTGTATTGATGTGTGCTTGCTAGGACAGTCTTGGTTAGGCCTAGTAAGACTTGCTGGGTTAGGACATGACCTAGTTTAACCTAGTTTGACTAGTGCAGTTGACCAGAGTTGACCAAGGGTTGACTTTGGCCTAGTTTGACCTAGATTCATGTAGAATGCATTGTAGTGCTTTATATTACCCTTCTGGACATGTTGTGACTTGTGCTGTTCTAATTAGAATCCAGACACCTCTCCTCGGACAGTATCTTTACCTTGGACATTCAGATACCAGACGAGTACATTCTCTGATCATTTCATATCCTGTTATTATTATTTTCCTGCTTTAGATTACTATACTTGATGCTGTCACGTTGGTAACACAGATTAGTACTATATGGATCCTTTCTTGAGATGTTATCCCCTCGAGCATCGTATACTACATATTCTGTGCGTTTCACTTACATGGTGTATCACTATGCTTCACGGTTCTTCGATCACTTGTGACATGTACTCTCATGATCACAGAGTCTTCCCAGAATCACCCATTTATGGGCATTCCCAGAATCACCCCATTGTGGGCATTCCCAGAATAACCCATTTATAGGCTATCCATGTATCACCCCTTGTGGACCTTTGCATGGAATCATAACATAACCTGGTTGGATCCTTGTGTATTGATTGGCGGTACGGGGGAGTAGAAGTAAACATGTGAATAATATCCAAGTAGTGCAGTTCCCAGAATCACTCCATAGTATAGCTTCTCAGAATCTCCTATGACATTCACATATTTATATTGTACTCTGACTCACTAGCCACTGTTAGCTTTCTACTTATAGTAGATATTTCTATTACAGTTCTCTTTCTCTGTTTACATACTGTATTTCCTTCAGATCCTGTATCTTACTTTACTGCATGATTATATTTTAACCTGCTATGATCTGTTGAGATGTACTGTGCTCGCTCCAGTCCTGACTGGACCCGTTGATAAATTTTACAGATAGCCTGGAGGTTGTCTGCTAGCCTAGAGAAGATAGTAGAGGTTGCATAGATAGCTAGGGTTTTTGCTTATAGTTTATTTTCAGTCATCTTGAGTTGTATTTATGGATTACTGTATTTGAGTTTGAGATGTATTCTGAGTTTATATCTTAGACACTTAGACTTCTATCTGTTGTATCTCTTTTCGATTTCATGTTTTATCTATCTTCCTTTATGCTCTACCTTAGATGTGATTGAGTTTACATTCTACTATGTCACCCCCATTCGGGGAGTATAAACTGTTTAGTCTTATACTGTTAGATGCATTGAGACCTAGGACAGCGTTCTACCGCCGACACTACTGGCGTAGGCTGGGCGTTGTTACGTTCTCGTGCCCTAACTCTAGGGTGCGGGTCTTGACACCTACAAGACCTAAAGACAGTCTTCGACTTATGCGAGCGCACCAACTCAAGATGAACCCTGCTAAATCCTTCCTTGGGGTTTCTTGCAGAAAATTCCTGGGCTTCATTATTACGGTGAAAGGCATTCATGTTGATCCCGAGAAGACCAAGACTATCCTTGATATGGACCCTCCGAAGAACCTCCGAGAACTTCGAGGCCTGCAGTGGTGGCTGGCATACATCCGAAGGTTTATAGCAAACCTTTTCGGAAAATGCCAACCCTTCACCCAGCTCATGAAGAAGGGAAGTCTCCTATGTCTGGACAGCAGAATACCAGCAAGCTTTCGACGATATCAAAGCTTACTTGACAAGCCCGCCAGTCCTGGTGGCACCCGTCGCCTGGCAAACCGTTTCTCCTCTACGTCCGTGCCATGGATCATTTCCTCGGCGCTCTGCTGGCTCAGAACAGCGATGCGGACTACGAGCAAGCTATCTACTACCTCAGTAGGACACTGATCGGGGCCGAACACCGGTACAACCCCGTAGAAAGTGTCTGGCTTTGGTGTTCGCCATCCAGAAGACTCGCCATTATGTCTCGGGCCAGACAATTCATGTCATCTCCCGAGTTAATCCACTCAGGGTTCTCATGACGAAGCCAGGATCATTGAACTCCCGGCTAGCTACATGGGCGATCCTGTTGACAGTCGTACAACATGGTGTTCGTTCCACAAAAAGCCGTCAAGGGTCAAGCTCTAGCCGACTTTTTAGCCGCACACCCCATCCCAAAGTCCTCCAGACTCTATAAAGACATCCCGGATGTGGTCCAAGAATCAAATGTCACCGAAGAAAGCTCCGTCTGGCGGATGTTTTTCGATGGCGCTTCAAGAACAGGCTCCAAAGGCCAAATCATCGCCGGAGTGGGGGTAGTCTTAGTCTCCCCCGATCAGCTGGTCATCCAGCATGCTTACTTCCTTTCGAAGCCGTGCTCCAACAATGTTGTCGAGTACAACGCTCTCATCATGGGACTCCAGCTGGCACAACAGCTGGGGTAGATCATCTGGAAGCCTACGGCGACTCAAAACTCGTCGTTAATCAGATCAGAGGGCAATAAAAAGTTCGCCATGGAGATCTGGTTCCTTACCATGAAGTTGCATTGAACATTATTTCAACCTTCACCAAGTTCTTCATAGAACACGTACCTCGACTACAAAACTTGGAGGCTGACGCTCTGGCTGGCCTCGCAGCCTCGTTGGCAGCACCCCTCGGGACTCAACACAACGTTACGGTAGTTGGTCGAGACTTGGTTTGTCCTAAAAACAACCTGTCCTCACAAATGGCCCATGTCATGTCAACAAGTGCTGGTATTATTGTCTGAGACTGGAGGTTCCCGTTTATCGACTTCGCTGTCTATGGAATTCTCCCAGAAGACCCGAAAGAAGCCGTCTCAGTCAGGAGGCATTTCCTTCGATTCTATTACGATACAGCTACTAAAATGCTGTATCGACGCTCCTACGATGGACTTCTCCTTCGATGTTTATCCAACGAGGAGCAGCCAAAGCCCTTCGAGAAGTGCACGATGGAACTTGCGGGGCTCATCAACCTGGCCCTAAGTTGCAGGATCGACTGCGACGCATGGGTTACTACTGGCCAACCATGGCAGCCGACGCTGTCGACTATGCCAAAAAGTGCCATGCTTGTCAGCTTCATGCCGACTTCATCAATACACCGTCGGAACCATTACATCCTACGGTCGCCTCCTGGCCCTTTGAAGCTTGGGGCATGGACATTGTGGGACCTATCACCCCTCCATCATCAAGGGGACATCGCTTCATCCTAGCCATCACCGACTGCTTCTTCAAATGGGTAGAAGCCGTTCCACTGGCAGAAGTAAAGAGCTCTAGGGTGGTCAGCTTCATCAAGCACCATGTCATCTACCGTTTCGGGGTACCTCGGAGGATTATCCACGATAACGGTCCACAATTCGTCAGGCATATTTTCAGCAGATTCTGTGACAAGAATCGCATTCAGAACGTGGCATCGACCGCCTACAATCCCTCAGCAAACGGATTGGCCGAGGCGTTTAACAAGACTATCGTCAAGCTTCTCAAAAAGGTCGTGTCATCCAACAAATGCGACTGGGACGAAAAGCTCGGCGAATGCCTTTGGGCCTAACGTACAACGGTACGGACCCCGACGGGCAACACACCATTCTCCTTAGTCTACGGGAGCGAAGCGGTACTGCCTCTCGAGATCTAGATACCCTCACTCCGTGTAGCGATCACAAATCAACTCACAGAGGAAGACAATCAATGTCGTCGTCTGCGAGAACTGGAGGCACTTGACGAAAAACGTCTCCTAGCTCAACAGTGCATCGAACTCTATCAAGTCCGTATATCACAGGCTTTCAACAAGAAGGTCAAGCAGAGGACTTTCCAAGTAGGCGACCTGGTTCTGGCAGTCAGGA
Organism: Iris pallida; assembly: GCA_029216955.1. NCBI lineage: Eukaryota > Viridiplantae > Streptophyta > Magnoliopsida > Asparagales > Iridaceae > Iris > Iris pallida. The sequence continues at coordinate 27,084 of JANAVB010039392.1, read as the reverse complement.
GGCCGATGGTGTTGACTCACAAAACACCAGGAAAGTTCGAGCCCAAATGGGAGGGACCTTTCATCATAAAGACGGTATACTCAAAACGGTGCATACCGCCTCGCCCGATCAAACGGAGACTTGTTCATGATGTCCATCAACGATAAGTTCCTAAAGAAGTACTACTCTTGACATCTTTCAGATATGTACTTCCACCTCTACCTAGTAAGGGAGTCAGTGGACCTGATCATCAGAGCTCACATACACGTCCCTTCTACAAAAATCCTATGCTTTCGGAACCCAGTTGTTCCATTGGATCCCATCTCCAGTAGAAGGACAACCACTCCACATTACCTCTGAGTTGCTCCTCTACGCCCTACAAAGCGGAATCTTACGCTCCGTATGACTACGCTACCCATCATGTTTACCACGTCCACATTACCTCTGAGTAAATATCCCGTACAGACAACCCCTGCGTTGTCGTACATTGATCGCATAACTTCCATGTCCACATCACCTCTGAGTAGTTTCGCGTACCCCCCAGAAGTCATTCCTACCACGTCCATAACACATCTAAGTAGGAAGATTCCATCATTTGAACCCTATATTTGCCACGTCCATATTATCTCTGAGCAAACATGTCGGTTCTCCCAAACTTATTATTTGTAGCTAAAAACTAAGGTGCGCAAAAGATAATAGGTCCACATAAATCATCCAGTTCATGACAGCAAGAATGGACACACCACAAAACTCTTCATTCTTTATTTAAAAGTAAAGAATTACATCCCCAAACAGGGCTTCAAGAAAGTCACATTATCAGAAATGGCAGATTTCAAATGCCACGCTCCATCATCCGTTGGAGGAACCCATATTGTTGTTCCCGGATTTAGGTCATTCTCTCGGGAGGATGGTCCAGCATAATGGCAGCGTGGGAAGGGTTTATCACCTCCTCGTTATAATCTACTCCCATCTGACAGAGGGCAGCGTCCAGAAGCACTTCATTCAAGAGCGGGACGGTCATCGACACTGGAGGTCAACAAAAAAGTTAAAAACTCAGATATATTAGAACAACAAAAACTCTGAGTTACGCTCTTATCAAAAGCGCCACTAAACCAAGGCTCAGACGCATCTGGAAAGAAGCTTCAGCGCATCATCAGGGTCCAAACCCGTGCGCCTCAGCAGGGAAGCTTCAGCGCATCATCAGGGTCTAAACCCATGCGCGTCAGCAGGGAAGCTTCGGTGCATCATCAGGTTCTAAAACCATGCGCGTCAGCAGTGAAGCTTTGGCACATCATCAGGGTCTAAACCCATGCGCGTCAGCAGGGAAGCTTCGGCGCATCAGGGTCTAAACCCATGCGCGTCAGCAGGGAAGCTTCGGCGCATCATCAGGATCTAAACCCACGTGCGTCGGCGGAAAAGCTTCAGCACATCATCAGGACTCACGGTCCATACACGTTGGTGTATGCGAAAGAAAAATATGGTAAAGAATGATGAAACCCACCAGTCACCGCCGGCCGAACGTCGACGGGCGTCCGGGGGACATCATCCACAAGAGCCTCCACAGGTTCTTTTCCTTTGCCTTATCCTTGTCCAGCACCACCGCGAGGAGTCTTGGGGGCCATCTCGTGGAAGAAAAGATTAGGGTTTTTCGAAAGAAGAACTCTAGAGAAGAAGAAAGCAAAATGGAGAAGAACCCTCTCTCTCCATCAGGCGCCTATTTATAGGCTTCGGCATACGCGAAAACCGATGAGGAGTGACATCAGCCGCCGCCTCGGGTTCCATGAAGTGATAACTGCAAATAAATCCAAAAAGATCATTTTGGTTACTTCGAAGCGTTATCATTTGCATTAACTGAGAGGAGCATGCGCCATATCACTGATGCACGGAGTACTCATGCGCCCGAACAGTCATGCGCCTCGTTGAAGACACCCCCATGCTTCTTATTCAAAGTATTCCAAAACTTGACAAAAAAATTTGGAAACTTTGAAGGCGGTCTTGTAGAAGCATGGAATTTCAGAACTAGAAATCCTATGCGCCTAGCACTACATGCGCCAGAAAGCTCAGAAGAAGTACTTGGCACAGCAAACAACAAAAGCTTATACATTAAGAAGATTTTTATTTCATATAAAAGTCTATTACATGTCTAAAAAAGGTTGTATAAAGGAGAACTTCTATAAAAAGAAAAGGCCCTAAGTCTACAGCCAGGCGCAGCAACCACCATGCGCTCTCAAACGGGCGCATCTCGCCATACGCTCTCAAACAGGCGCATCTCTTCGGTGTCTCAGTTTGGCGCATCACTTCAGCGTCTCAGCTAGGTGCATCCCTTCAGCAGCTCAGTTATGTGCCGCCCTTCAGCGTCTCAATCAGGTGCATCTCTTCGGCATCTCAGTCAGGCACATCTCTTCAAGAGCCTCAGTTTTGTGCATCATGAAGTCTCAGCATATGCGCCTTACCTCGATCTGATCAAATGCTTCGACTAATGAAGAATTTATTGAGCAGAACGAGGGTGGGCAATCAACCCCCTAGCTGGAGGAAGACCTCTCCAAGGCCCTAAAGGAAGAGGAGAGCACCGTAATTGACCCGCGGCAAAATGAGGCTTTCAACAAACCAGAATGGGCAACACCCACTCTAACAGAGAAAAGAGCCTCCAAAGCCGGGGCACCGCAATTCTGATCTACGGCTCTTCCAGCATAACGGAGACGAGGCTCGAGCATCCCGATCTTTGGATGCAACATGCACCTTCCGCATACCTCAGAAGCCCTCGACTCTGACTTTTGGATATAACAGTCACCTTCAAGTGCATCAATGAAGACAATACGTCGCATCTTTACCCTCGGGAACATCTCGTCAACAGAATGTGCTCGAGCAAACAAATTTATTTCGGGAGGACATGAGAGAACGAGAAGCAAACTCTCTCCTTTCCACTATTTATAGGCCGGGCAAATCAAACCCATGTGCCAAGTGGCGGGCTCTCCGAATCCCGTGCAATAAATTTGCATTAATGGTGATGAACCTGACGCTTCGAATTCAGCCAAGTCAAAACGGCTATTTAAAGCACTTGAAGAACGTAACAGTCAGACCAATAAAGACGTGTCATACAAATGGGCTATCATACAGACGCGCCCATCAGTACCAAGCGCCCTATAAGGATGCGCCCCATGCGTCCCCATGCACCTAGTGAAACGCAGATCGATGCGCCCACTCAACAGCCCATCACCTGTCAAAGAACATTAAATGCTGAAGTCTGACACGACAGCAGCCAGTCCCCGAGGACTGAACAGTTGACAGCTTTTTCAGAAGACGAAGCGTCACTAACGTCAGCATCATCATTACTTACCTTCGACGGTTACAAGCCACGTGGCCGCCCAACCATTTCGTATGCGCCTTCGCAGCCATGCACCCAAATCTCTGCATGCACCTCAAAAGCCATGCGCCTCAGACTTTTCTCTGATCCCTAAAGACAGAAGTCAAAGTCACTACTGAAGCCTCGCATGCGCCTCAAAAGCCGTACGTCTAGACTGGTTCGTGACTCCTAAAGGTTACAAGCCAAAGTCTCCTCATGCACCCAATCCCATGCGCATCCTATCAGATCACTCCCCACCAAATCGAAGATCTTCGAGCCTTGGACCTACGACACGTGTCCTTTGACTCGATTCAGCCTAAGAAAGGGTACTAATCACCCAAGATCTCAGCAACTGAAAGATCCTCTCCATTGCTACGTGTCAGCTCGGACGCAGCCCACAAAGGCAACAGGAAGGGTTCAACTCCTCAATCAAAGTGCATCGCCCATGCGCCTCCATCAGCAATCACCATGTGGCATCCCCACAAACCGACGCATCCTACATATGCGCGCATGAGCAGCCAGCCTGTAGACTATAAATAGAGGGATCATTTCCTCCTAAAAAGGCCACGGACCTACGAACACACACACACAGAGGCAGATACAGACACTCAACGTCTCCTTCCTCTCCGTAAGCTCCAGCACCCAGAGCAACTCAGACCTTCAGAGAACCGAGAACCGTCGTCAGATCGTCAACAGAGTCAACGCATTACCACTCGCTCCATCGGCACAAAGGACCCAGATAAACAAAAGTGTACTCCTAGGTACATCTAAGTCCTACATTGTAACACTGTTCTATTTATATTGAAATTGCATCAAAAGATTTTAATGGCAAACAAGCTACTCCGTTGACGATCTGACGACGGTTATCGGTACAAGGGACCCAGATAAACAAAAGTGTTCTCCTATGACTACGTCTAAGTCCTACATTGTAACACTGTTCTGTTTGTAATTGAAATTTGTAATAAAAAGATTTTAATGGCAAACAATCCCTACCTTTTACAGGTATGATTTTATGTACCCTGCCTTTAGAAATTTCGAAGACAGAATTTTTCAAGGAGGAAAGTTTTGTAACTCTTTAATTTTATTTATAAATATTTAAAGTTGAATTATTAAATTTAAATTGGTAATATATATATATATATATATATATATATATATATATATATATATATATATATATATATATATATATATATATATTATATATATATATAAAATATATATATATATATATATATATATATATATATATATATATATATTATATATATATATATATATATATATATATATATATATATATATATATATTAGCAACTTGCTAGCTTTGAGCTAGTATGCACCATGCATGGTACATGATACTATTCATACGGACACTTCCAGCACACTTTGTCAGCACATTGTGAACTTTAGCTTTAGCTTAGCTTTGGTACTTTAAATGCATATATCTATATGTTACATTAGAATTAGTAACAGGCTTAGGTGTAAATAGTGGATAATTGGAGGACTTTTGTGCAAATAGCTTGTTAAGTGTTTCAATTCTCAATTACTGAGAGTGTGGGAGCCATTGGATTAAATGAGCTGTGAATAATAAATGAACCATTTTGCATGTTAATGGAGAGGGAGAGAGAGTCTCACATTTCAAGCTCTGTAACCGAATGTCATTTTTTTGCTTATATTTTCGAGCAGCTCAAACGAACTCGTCGAATTTCTTCCTACGAACTCTATATATAGGTTCCCCCCTCTTCACTTCATCTTCACACCTTGGCAAAGCTCTGCCGAACCACCCTCCTCCCTTCCACTCATCTGCCCGTAGCCGACGAGCACCGATCCGGCGGTGACGACGAACACGACGAGCTACGCGGCAACGACAACAACCGAAACAAGCGCGGACGACGGCGAGGCTGTGACTGAACTTCTCAAGAACCAGATTCACGATGGGTTAGTGAATTCTCGATTCTTCTTTGTGTGTAGATATATACAGTATGTATTTTCTAGTTGCCAAATTGTTGTTGTAGCTTAGTTGGTTAAGTACTTTGTTACGGTATATGTGGTCTATGGTTTGAGTCCCCATTAAAGCACTATTTTTTATTTTGCTAGATTTCTATCATATTCTAAGTATGTAAATGATATACAAAATAATATCCATATTATTCACACGGGTTGGACCCATTAGGCTATGGATCGGGCCCTTTAACATTATATTTATTTAATTAATGTACTTTAATAGTATTGTATTTCTGTGTATTTTATTGTATTTCGTTTAAATACTATAAAATTAGTTAAATTTATGCTAATTATTGTTGTTAATTTAGATAATTAATAATCAATTTTCCAGAAATAATTAATTTATATTTATATTTATATTTTAATAATAATATGAAAATAAAATTTTGTGTATTTCTGTATTTTAATTTTTAGAAAATATTAAATGCTGTTGAAAAATAAAATAAAATTCATAATAAATTAGTAAACTTACTGTAGATTAATGTAGTATATATATTTGTAAATTTTACTGTAGTTTTGACATATAATTAATTAGTTTATGTTAGGGTATTTTTGGATTTAAAATTAAATATTGTTTTATAATTTAATTAATTATAAAATTAGTTGCAAAAATTATGAAAATTGTTTGCCATCCACTTTTAGTCTATTTTGACAATTATAAATTATGAACATGATGTTTTTGTAACACCCAGTTTTCCAGATGAGGGTAATTTTAAAATTTTGTAATTATAATTATTATTTATTGATATTTGTTTATGATTTTTGGTGATTTTTAATAATTTTTTTAAACTATTTAAAAATCTGGTTTAAGTCATGACTTGTGATTTTGATGTGCTGCTAGTGAAACCCTAGAGACTGCATGACCTAGAGCCTAACCATGTCATTAGGATAATTTAATTATCATTTTAGCCTAGGGATAATTTGGTCATTTTAACTTATTTGAATGATTGATAATGTATCGAATTGGTGAATTCTAGTTGACTTTGACTTGTTGAGACCTAGTGGACTAGCCTAGAAGCTAACCCTAGCTATGGTGACCCTAGTCTAGCTTGAGTTAACTCATTTTAGTCATTAAAGATTAGTTTTAGAATGAGGGGATTTGGTTTAGTGAATTTAAGTCATGGCTTGTGGTTTCATGAAATGACTTATGGCTTACTGATTTGATTGATCATGACTTAAGCCCATGGGCCATTTAGTAAACCCTAACCCTAACCAAATCCTAAATGACCAGCCATAGGGATCCCCACCCTATATAAACACTTATTCATTAGGGCTTGCCTCTTTCTTTTATTCATTTCAACATTGGAAAAGAAAGGTATTTTTTTCCCCCTTCCAAAAAATAAGAGGATTTTGGGGTAAGTTATGTTAGTATCAGTAGTGCCATAGGACCTTGGACAATATTGAGAGGATAGATGTTTGAATGAAGAGTATAAGTAGAGAGGATTTTGGGTCGTGCATTGATTGGTTTAGCCTTGGGTTTTCTTGCAGCATATGCAAGAAGCAGAGGTAGCAGCAACATCATTTATAGCAGTAGCAACAGCAACTGCCTGTAGTTGGCAGTTTTTACTGCAGCAGTATGCAGTGACAGTAAGAGAGGAGAGGCATTTGGCCATGTTGTAGTGTGGGTATCAAGGAGTAGAGGGGTTGTGTATCCAAACATTAGATTACTATGTGAGGGTGTCCTTGGCAGCAGGGTATTGGAGTGAGTATGTATATGTGTTAGAGGAGGGATATATGTATATTGTAGGTAGATAGAGAGCTAATGTCAGATAGTTAGTATGTGTTCATTTATATTTGTGTGAGTTAGAATAAGGGATAATGAGAAGGGGGAGAGATAACTTGTAGGCTATAGCTTTTGTGGTATTTTGTTGTATATGGTTGTATGTGTATGAATTACATATGGGTTATCCTAATAGTTAGATTTGAGTGTTGTAATGGGGTTTTGATACCCCAATAGCCTAGCCCACACACTACACTTTCCTGTCACACACACACATTACAACCAATGTACGCACACTAATTCCCATTTCATGTTCACACACTCACAAAACTGTCAAGTGCACACACTCACCCATAATGAAACACACATGCACAGGTATTTCTCTATCACTCTATATGTATACATGTATGTATAACTATATCTTGTGTAATATATACTTATATATGTGTGCTACCTATATTAAATTTATATATATATATATATATATATATATATATATATATATATATATATATATATATATATATATATATATGGCCTATAGGCTATATATGACATATAGCCTAAGGTTCCTATGATATGGCATATGTGTATATGGCATGTATACACATGTGATTGTGTGTTGGTAGACTTGTATGACTTTGTGATGTTGTGTGAATGCTAGGCTAGGCTTGGTTAGGCCTAGTGAGACTTGACTAGACTAGACTTGACCCAGTTTGACTGTTAGGTTGACCCAGAGTTGACCAAGTTTGACTTGGACCTAGTTTGACCTAGATAGTGGACTAGATTTGACTTAGAGTTGACTTTGACCTAGATTGACCTAGAATTTATGTAGATTGCATCGTAGACTTCATTTATCTTATTTTAAACATGTTATAACCTGTACTGCTCTATTTAGGACATTGTGACTCTAGTGCAGACATCTGATACTATACTACTCTATTCAGAGTATCAGGCGAGTACATTCTCTGATAAGTTCTCTCATTTGTTTGCCATTTACTGTACTTCAGTTCTATTTAGTTTTATGTGATTCTCATACCACACGTATGGATATTCTGGATTCATTTATGCGACACACATACCATCTTGTCTGGCCTCTATTCCTGGAATCACTACTGGCATCACCTTCTGGAATCTATTACTGGAATCTACTGGAATCTACTGGAATTATTGCTGGTATCATCACATTTGGCTGGACTCATCTCGATTCTCGTGTCGTATTCTGGATTCACTTGTACTTGCTGGGAGGGGAAATACTTGAGTAAGACATGTAGACATACCCCAATCTGGAATCTCCCAACTCGAATCTACTGGAATGATAGCCATCTCACACCCGGCCAGGTGTGTGATGTGTCGTATTACCTACAGCCGTTTACATGTCGATCTCGATATTTTAAAACACACTGTTAGAGTATAGGCTGGACTCACCCTGGAATCATTGATCACTATGACTGTAATCATCTTATACTGGACTCATCTTGTACTGGAATCACCTGGTATCAGATTCATGTTGTTTGGATTTACTTGGGTTTTGTCTTGTTTACATTTACATTCTGGACTTATATCATGTTGTTCTAGTTCAACTAGTTTCTATTTACAGTCCTTGTTGCTATGATTCTTCTCTTGTTTTACTTACCTTACTTTCCTTGTATCTTAACTGTTTCTCTATACCATCACCTGTATATAAACTACCATGTTCATCAATAAAACTGTCTATAACTGCTTTATAGTTCTCTGTCATTTACTTGGGATTTCTTGATGAGTTGTACTCGTTCCTGTCCTGACTGGACCTGTTAAAAATTTTACAGATGACTGCCCTGAGGACACTTGCCCTACTTATTATGGACCAGGAGACGGCATAGCTACCTTTGGCCCCGACACTCAGGAGTGATCGGGAGATTAGCTAGTGACTAGGTTCAGTTTCATGTTTTAGAACTTGATTGTAATTAAGTTGAGATATGTTGTTTTGAGTTATTGGAGATTATATCATTTTAGTAGTTAGTTTTATTGTTGTTGTTAGTCTTTAGATATAAACTGTGTTATCTTATCTTGCTTAGACTGTGATTGAGATTTCATTATATCTATACTTGTCCTCCGTTCAGAGTTGAGATTTGACAAGTACATTATATAATTGCGTGAGTTGTTGATTAGATAGTAACCTAGGACAGCGTTCTACCGCCGACACTGCGGCGTAGGCTGGGTGCTGTTACGTACTCGTACCCTCGCAGTAGGTGCGGGTCGTGACAGTTTTGAAGCCTCTAAGTATTTAAACGAGCGACTTTGTAGCACGACTTTAAATACGATATTTTATCCTTTAATTAAATAGATTACTTTTTAATAACAAAATTCTTTTAAATAAATTGTAAGCTATAACTTTTTAACTTAGTAAACAATTCTATTTTTGTCTGTACTTACTTTACCTTATTATTCTAGTAGCTTTTATGTATAGATTTAGGTTTTGTGTTGCATAGCAACTTGTTCTTTTGCTAATGTTACCGTAGTTAAACTTTTAGCGTGTCATAGTTAGTTTAGTTGGACAACACTTAGACTTAGAGATTATTTAGACTGAGAATATGTTGTCCCTTTGCCCAGTATGAGGACTTCGGACACCGATCATCCTAGCATCACCTCTTCGGTAAAACAAGACAAGTACACTACATCTTTAGATTATTGTTCATGATTCCTATTTTGCATGTTGGACTTCATGACACATTTATTATCTTGACTACAAGTTATTCTTTACATGAATCTCAAGTTGTATTTTAGCATTCCTCAGCTTGTTTCCTTACATGTTTCAAGTTGTACTTCTCTTTTCTTACACTTGCATGGGTTGGAGAAATTTTTAGTTAATATGTGATCAAAGCCCCTAGTGTAGTACATGTATCCGAGCTTGACTGCACATCTTGCACGTGCAGTTAATATCGTGACCCCAAGTTGTCTTTATTTACATGTTACATGTTTTTCTATTATAGCCGATCATATGTCTACTGTAGGTCTTAAAAATCAAGTTGCACCCATCAAAAAAGCAATAAAAATCAAATGGCGCACCCTTCAAATGAACTGAGTAGGAGACAGACTGCGCAACAAATCAACTGTGCGAGGCCGAACCGCGCTAACATCCAAGCGCGCAATGCTGACGTGGCAACGTCATCATTACCTGACACAAAATCAGATTTTCTGACAACTGACAGCCCGAAAAGCGAGGAGTCTGTTCGTTTCTTGAGCCGTGTCGCATTTTAGGACAGCTGTACAGCCAGCACAATCTGCCAGCCCAACTGAAGTGCAGTCTGCCAAATCCTCTTCAGCGCAGTTTGATCCCAGCGCAGTCTGAAGCTTGCGCAGTTCAAGCGGCGCAATCCATCAAGATAACTGAAATTGTATACGTGGCCTACATGCCATCAATTGCTCACCACGTGGCAACCGTCTGTACATGACCATGCGTATTTAATCAAATAATGCCACACGTCTAATAAAGTTGAGCCACGATCGAGTAACTGCCAGCGCAGTTCGCTGTTTGCGCAGTCCAATACCTGCGCAATCCAGTCTGCACAATCCAGAAATAACTACTAATTAGTTATTTTCCAGAACTCTATAAATAGAGTTTCAAATCCTTCATTATCAACATCAGATCATTCAAGATCATCAGAGAAATCAGGAGTTTTTGCCCAAGTGCTGCTGCATTCTTCAGAGGCTATCGCAAAGTGCAAGACTCCTCTCCCCCGGCACAGTTGGTGACCTCTTTTCCTTCTGCGTAATCCTACTGAAGCCAGAACTCCTGCTGCGCAAACTACAGTTTCTGTGGCCAAAAGGCCATCTGTTAAAGCTTTCCTAGGCGCAATCAACCCTATCGCAAGCTGTTCCAGCGTAGTCTAATAGGGATAGTCCTTTGGCTAATCTCTCTTCTTCTCGCAGCAAGGGGAAAAACCTCTGCTCCTCTTCCGAAGCACCCTGTTGCTCCAACGCAATCCAATGGGGGTAGTCTCTTGCCTGTTTCTCCTCCTCCTCAGAACAAAGGAGAAGGCCCGTTGGTCTTTTTTGTTCTACGACTTGGAAGACAACAGAGGGAAACGCTCTTTAGCCAACCCTTCTTCATAAAATAAGGGAAAAGGTCCTTTGGTCTTTTCTCAGTCTTTTCCAGGTTTTTACCGTAGAAGATCAATCTGAACGTGCCTCGGCACCAATCAGTACAAGAACTCTCTCAAACAAGAGTTCTTTCCTCCTTGCCAAAGGGAAATGTACTGATCAAAGAGGTATTCTACCTACTCCGGTAGCAGAATTCCAAGATCTCCCAACTCTCCGGATATCCCGCTCAAAACAGAGAAAATTACTGGTGTCTCAGACAAAAACCCCTGGGGGTGAATTTGCTGATCTAAGGACTTATCTCAATAGACCAGCTTCTATGAAACGCAAACAGCCAATGCCGAAGATGAACCTGCATCAGAGACAAACTTCCAGGATAAAAAATCCTGACACATATGCTAATGAAGTGAGTACTTCTCTATATACTCATGGGACAAAACATCTGAAGAACCGGAGTTCCGAATGTGGTCAAAGAACATATCCCTCAGACTTCTTCTCGTCCCGTCATTGTTCCTGATCTCGAGTGCACCTCAAGCAAAAATGGGACAACATCTCAACACCTCCAGTTCAACCACTTGAACATCATTATAATCACAAGGTTGTCATCAAGTGCTGTTGTCAGACAACAAAATGATCTGTCTTCGATCGTCTGAATTTTGCAACATCTGAACCAATGTCAGAAGACGAAGACGAAGTGTTGTATGCTTCCGTCAATATAACTTCTCGAGACACTGGGGGTAGAAAGTGCTCCAAATACGGCATGCCTCGCAGGCCCAGCCAGCGGTATTTAGATTTACTCCAAGAATCTTCTGAAGAAGTATTTTAACACACCAGATCCCGAAGCCGAGACACAATCGGTCAAAGGAATCTTCTCCAAGATCCTTCTGGTCATCTTCCTATTTCCTATTCAGGAGATGATTCTTTCTCTGATTATGATGCAGACAGCGAAAGTTCTAACAGACGGTGTCTTCTACTGTACCTAGAGAAGTGACAGCTTACGTTGTCACTGAAGACCCAGATGCTTCCAGTTCAGCAAATCAAGAACAACGAATAGCTGTACTGGAGGACAAGCTGAAGACCATGGCTGAAATGGTCGCAAGTATGCATTCTATATTCGTGGCCCAACATATAGTACCACCGACCGTACCTGCTGTAAATCCAGAGATTATAGCATCGTCGGTGCCTGTCAATGCAGGTCTGGGGGTAGTATCTCATCAAATACCCCCTGTACAAATTCAACCCACATCCAGTTAGTCAGGAGCTGCGGGTAGTACTTACCATGTTGTTCCTCTTCCTAACACTCAGCCTGCTCCTTCTGCATCATCGGAGGATGCTAATGAAGCTGTCAAACTCTTGTGCACTCAATTCGAGGCCCTCAAAGATAAGGACAACTTACAGAGATTGGGGATCAAACAACCCTATCCAGTTGAATGGAAGGAAGTTCCATTTCCTCTAAGTACAAAATCCCTACAATTTTGCTGTTTGACGGCAGCACATCTCCAAGTCAGTTCATTAACCACTTTGAGGTAATGACTGTTCAACTTTAGCCAAATGACGCTCTTCTTACCAGGGTGTTCGTCTGCTGTTTAGCCGGTGTAGCATACGATGGTACAGGAGCTTGCCCGATGGCTGTATCACCTCTTTCTCGAGTTTGAAACAAATCTTCAAGGAGCGATTCTACGAGAGAATCAACGATATGACCATGTCGGCCCTCAATAAGATCAAACAAAGACATAATGAAATAGCTGAGAGTTTTATTGAAAGATTCTGCCGAGAAGCATTAAAGATGCCTCCTGGAACTCCGGCCGCTGTCACTATAGATACCTGCAAGGCAAATCTTTTGCCTATCATCAGCATGTGGACAGGGTCAACTCAATTTCAAGACTGGCCATCATTTATTGTCAATGCTAAAGCAGCTGAAGTTAGCACTGACAAATTCAAGCAGTTGGGGATACGTCTAACCCCGACCGGGATGAACACCCGACAGCTAGTAGCGGTAATCGCCAGAATAACCGCAAGGGTAAAAAAAACTTTGAACATCAATCTGAAGAGTAAAGAATCTCTGGCTGTCAACGTGACTCCACCTACGTCTACTTCTACTCCTTCTGCCCCTCCACCAAGGGAAACTCATCCGAAAGTAGAGTACTCCTTTGACGAGAACGACACCGTGAGCATCTTCGATTGCTTAATCAAAAGCAATAAGCTCCAACTCCCAGACCCGAAGAAGCCCGACGAGGTCGGTAAGACTGATCATCCCAAATACTGTATTTATCACAGGTTCATTGGGCATCCCACTCAAGCATGTTACGTGCTCAAAGGCAAAATTCAAGAGCTAGTCAACGCTGGTGTTGTCACTCCTCAACAAGATGAGAAGACTGTTACCGCGAACATGGTCTCAGTACAGTTCGGTAACTTCCCTCCATAGATGGTACAGCATGGTGTCATCCCTATCCCCCCACTCTTGAGATCGAGAATCTCCCTCTTCCATGGAGTGAAGGTCTCGTTCCCCTATCTCTTGCTAACGGCGAAATTATGTGGATCCACCCGGACCTTGTTACAGATTTCGAGGCTTCTTCTAAACAAAAAGACCGCTCCAAGGGCAAAACAAAGATCTGCAATATGGTGTCTTTTGACCCCATAGTTGAAGAGGAAATCATGCTGGGCACTAGGTCAGGGAAAGCTTACCAACGGGAAGTTCCTGAAAATCAAGAAAACCCTGCTTCTTCTTCTGAGTCTGCTCCAGTGCAACCTGTCTCTGCTGAGGACATCCCTTCTGCATCCTCACCAGTTATAGAACCCATTCCCCCTAAGCTGACAACAGCCGACAAAGGCAAACAACAAGTCCGTTTCGACAAGCCTTTGAAGAAGTCATCTCCTTCTGGACTTGAGAAGCCATACAACTTTGATATTTTGGCCCAACTAGCCAATACACCGGCCAGGCTGTCAATCTTCGAGTGCGCCTCTCCAAAGAGACTCAAAAAACTCTGAGTGAAGCTCTCATGCAGGCGGAAACCTGTCTAACCCTTCTGAAGAAGTCGAAAGCAGAGCCCGTCTCTTGCCTCCATTGTCACAGTGTGTTGGAGTTAATTCCAAACATTACCTTCACACAGGATGATATGCTGATGGAAGATAATAGGCATGACCGTCCTCTATACTATACAGGATATGTCGACTCGATGAAAGTCGATCGTATTCTGATAGATCCAGGGTCTGCCCTCAGCATCATGCCGAAGACAATGTTAGATGCACTGAAGATCCCAGTACATAGTCTTTCCAGTACAATCACCACCATCCTGGGGTTCAACCAAGGAAGAGTGAGCCTCTGGGCAAGATTCGCCTAAAACTCCAAATTGGCAATCTTCGCACAAAGGTGACCTTCTACATTATAGACAACCATGGTTGCTCTTACAATGCTCTTTTGGGGAGACCATTCCTTCACGAACACAACATTGTTCCGACTCTCCATCAATGTTTCAAATACGTTGATGACAATGGAGAGGTTCAAAAAGAGGTTGCGGATCTCTATCCTTTCAAAGGTGTCGAAGCATATTGTAATGATGCTCGCATGTATAAAGATGAGTTCATGAAGGTAGTACTGGCTCTGGATACTGAAGAAGAACAAGAAGCAGTGCCCAATGACACCCTCATCATACCTGTCAAAGGGCGTGTTTCTCGTCCTCAATCCTCCAAACCACTGGCTATTCACTTGCCAGTCCAGAAGCAACCAACTGATGGTGGTCAAAATCAAAGAGAGCTCACCTCTTCTGAGCCACTTGTTATCGACTTACGTCGTAACAAGGATAAAAGGCAGCTCACCTCTTCTGAGCTGCTTGTTATTGATTTATCTCATAACAAGGATAAAAGGGAGCTCACCTCCTCTGAGCCGCTTGTTATTGACCTCCGTCGTAACAAGTCTAATCCTCCTCCACGTTCTTCTTCTCCCCCTCTTGTAATCTGACCAAGTCTGCTGAGGCTAAAGGTCCTGTTGTAAATACAGATGTACAAATCAATAAAAAAGTATCTCCTTTCCAGTATACTGATGTCATTTATCATGCTAAGTGCTATTTGGATATGTTAGATAGCTTTCAGTCATTTACAATGGGAGTTGTACAGTCTCTTCAAACAGAAGTCTTACTCGAACACTCAGATGATTCATACTTTGTTGTCCCTTCTCAAAAGAGAGGCGAGTGTCCGATACTTTTTAGTAAAGGACCAGAACAAAAATTCAGCTATACGGATGATAGCAAAAATAACGATATGGGACGTCTCCAACTTCGTCGTTATAGTCAACAATCAAAAGACATCATCCGAAAGATGGGTTATGACTTCAAGAATGGCCTCAACTACGGTAAGGGTAGAAGAACTCCTATCCGTACGGTTGTTCCAAAAAGAAAATCAGAGATGTACTACAGCAGGACAAAAAGAGGTCTCGGATATACTTCACCTCCGATTTTAAGCAGCCTCCGAGTCTGAGAGTGAAGAGCGCTCTAACTCTTCTGATTCCAGGTCTTGGGACTCTGACACCAGTATTAGCCAAGTTCATCGGCTGATCGTATCTTCTAACATGGTCTCCGCCGAACTTCTAGAAGACTATGACGAAGATATCGAAGAAAGTCCTGAAACAGATCCTTGGGCTCAACGATTGGATACCCAATGGGAACTCCGATTTGAACAACGAGAACCTCCTACCGAAGATCAATTGGTCCAAATTGACGTAGGAGAAAATGGGTCACATCGTCCAATATTCATCAGCAAGAACCTTCCAGAGGCAGATAAACAAGAATTAATTCTTCTTATTCGAGAATACTTTGATGTCTTCGCCTGGAGTTATGAAGACATGCCAGGTTTAGATCCCAAAATTGCCACTCATAAACTAAATATTTTACCTAATGCAAACCCAGTTAAACAGCATCAGAGGCGATTCAAGCCAGAAATGATGGACGCTATTGATGATGCAAAAAGCTTATAGCTAGTGGCTTTATTCGAGAAGAACAACATCTAGATTGGGTAGCCAATGTTGTCCCAGTCTTGAAGAAAACTGGCAAAGTTCGAGTTTGCATCGACTTTCGGGATCTTAATGAAGCCTGTCCAAAAGACAAGTTTCCTCTCCCTATCACAGATGTCATGATCGACAACACTTGTGGTTTTGAAAGGATATCCTTCATGGACGGATTCTTCGGATATAATCAGATTCGGATGAATCCTGAAGATGAAAAACATACTTCTTTCTGTGCTCCTCGCAGAGTCTACTGCTATACCGTGATGACATTTGGTATCAAGAACGCTGGTGCAACTTACCAATGAGCTATGAGTACCATCTTTCGAGATCATCTACGCAGGACTGTTGAATGCTATGTCGACGATATTGTTGTCAAGAGTCGTCTAAAGGAAGATCACATCCAAGATTTGAGAACTATCTTCGATCTAATGCGCCAACATCAGCTAAAAATGAATCAGTCATTCTTGGGTGTCTCTAGTGGTAAATTTCTCGGCTTCGTCATTACCTCTAAAGGTATACACATGGATCCCGAGAAGATCAAAGCCATTCAAGAGATGCGTCCTCCACACAACCTAAAAGAGCTACAAGGATTTCAAGGTCGACTTGCGTACATTAGGAGATTCATTTCAAATCTGTCTGGACGCTGCAGACCATTTACCCAGTTAACGAAGAAAGGTTTTTCTTTCATTTGGACTGAAGAATGTCAACGAGCATTTGACGACATAAAACAGTATCTCATGAACCCACCAGTCTTGGTGCCACCAATCTCGGACATACCATTCTTAATGTATGTCCGTGCTATGGATCATTCATTGGGTGCTTTACTTGCCCAGAAGAACAAAGAAGGCCATGAACAAGCCGTCAACTATCTTAGTCGTACTA
The DNA here is from genome assembly GCA_029216955.1 of Iris pallida. NCBI lineage: Eukaryota > Viridiplantae > Streptophyta > Magnoliopsida > Asparagales > Iridaceae > Iris > Iris pallida. The sequence goes on along the minus strand of JANAVB010039392.1, from coordinate 10,074 downwards.
TGATTGGTGTTAAATACCGTTATAGTCCGGTTGAGAAAGAATGCTTAGCTCTTATGTTCGCTGTTCAAAAGACTATTACATCATTGGACAAACTATTCATGTCATTTCCCGAGTTAATCCTCTTCGGGTACTGATGAAGAAGCCAAGTACACTCAACTCTCGATTGGCTACATGGGCCATTCTGCTAGCCCAATACGACATGGTATATGTTCCACAAAAATCTGTTAAGGGTCAAGCACTGGCGGACTTTTTAGCGGCTCATCCTATTCCAGAAACATCTAAACTTTACGATGAAATTCCTGATGAGACATTGGAATCAAATATGATCTCCGAAGAATTTCTACTTGGCGTCTGTTCTTCGACGGTGCATCCAGGATCGGACCAAATGGTACCATTGTCGCAGGAGTTGGGGTTGTTCTTGTTTCTCCAGACGGGTCAACTATCCAAAGAGCCTATTCCCTAGATGAACCTTGCTCCAACAACGTAGCAGAATACAACGCTCTTTTCATTGGCCTTCAATTAGCTAAACAACTAGACGTCGAATATCTTAAAGTTTATGGTGACTCCAAGCTGGTAACCAGGTTAGAGGAACCTATGAAGTTCGTCATCAAGATCTAGAGCCTTATCATGAAGCTGCGACTCATATGGCTACATCATTCAAAGCCTTCTTCATCGAATATGTCCGCCGAGCTTGCAATACTGAAGCAGATGCTTTAGTCAATCTTGCAGCAGTCTTAGCCATCTCTGTTAAAAGACAACAGGTGGTGGTTGTCTCTAATCAGAAATTGTTCTACATCGAAAATAATCGTAATATTGAGTTCAGTAATCTTATTAAAGCCAATGTTATCAGTGAAGATTGGAGAGCTCCCTTCACAATTTCGTAGTCCATAATATACTTCCTGAAGACCCCAAGGAGGCTACGAGTATTCGTCGACGATCTCTCCGGTTCTACTATAATCAGACCACCAAGACTCTATCGACGGACTTATGACGGTCTTCTTTTATGCTGTCTTGCTGGTGATGAAGCGAAATAAGTATTGCGTGAAGCTCACGATGGTTCTTGCGGAGCACATCCCCTAAGTTACAAGATCGTATACGACGTATGGGCTACTACTGGCCCTCTATGGTATCCAATGCCATCGAATATGCAAGGAAATGTCGAGCTTGTCAAATCCATACAGATTTCATTCATCAACCGTCAGAATTCTTTCATCCGACTGCTGCGTCCTGGCCTTTTGAAGCTTGGGGCATGGATATTATAGGTCCCATCAATCCTCCTTCTTCTAAGGGACATCGGTTTATACTCGCCATAATGGATTATTTCTCCAAGTGGGCCGAAGCTATACCTCTGGCTGAAGTTAAGACCAGCAGTGTCATCAACTTTGTCAAACACCATGTCATCTATAGATTTGGTGTACCTCGAAGGATCATTCACGACAACGGACCTCAGTTCATCAGCCAGAAGTTTATAAGATTCTGCGATGATCATCGGATTGACAATGTCGCTTCGACAGCCTACAATCCTGCTGCTAATGGCTTGGCTAAAGCCTTCAACAAAACTATTATCGAGCTCCTTAAGAAGTTTTTGTCTACTAACAAACAAAATTGGAGTGAAAAGCTTAGAGAATGTCTTTGGGCCTATCGTACTACGGTCCGCAACCCCACAGGCTGTACACCTTTCTCTTTAGTGTATGGCTGTGAAGCAGTTCTACCCCTGGAACTTCAAATTCCGTCCTTAAGGATTGCCATCACTAATGAGCTGACAACGGAGAACAACGATATTCTTCGACTTCAAGAATTGGAGGCGCTTGACGAGAAGCGGATATTGGCTCAACAGCATATTGAGTTATACCAAGCCCGCATCTCGAAGACTTTCAACCGCAAAGTTAAAGTCAGAGCCTTTCAGAAAGGAGAGCTCATTCTAACAGTTAGACGTCCTATGACTATGACTCACATGAGCAAAGGCAAATTCGACGCGAAGTGGGAAGGTCCTTACATTGTGAGCAAAGTCTTTTCAAATGGAGCCTATCAACTCTCAGAGCTGGACGTCGAGTTGCTATGATGCCTATCAATGGCAAATTCCTTAAGAAATACTATGTATAAATACAACAAGGATTTCATGTAAATACGACAAGATAATGCAAAAATAAAATTTGATTTTATTTCATCATGAATGACGTTACATAATATCAAGGACGAGAATCACCATCATCCTTTTTATAGACAGGACGAGGACCACTGCTGTCATACTAAAAAATAAAGTCAGCAAAAGAGCCGAGAACATCCTTACTCGAACCCACCAGGAACTTGCAAGCAGCCATCCTCATGGACTCTTCTTTTTAGTCTTTCCTGGTTCAACCAGGAAGTCCAGGATATCCCACGGTGGCTGGGGTGCAGACGAACTTTTGTCTGCCTCTGTCTGCTTTGGCTGAGACTGGTTCGGTAGGACGTTCTTCAGTGCCCGCTTCAACCTTCGGGGCGACCTCAGCCTTCTTGGATGTATCTCCAGACGACATCTTTATGTTAAAAAGTAAAAGTAATCATTCCATCTAATTTTATGTTCTATTTATAGACGAGATTCGTGAAATGACGAAGCGACGCATTCTTCATCTGACGGTTCACCCGTTCATTACATCACCCGATGGTTCACCCGTTCATTACATTCATCCGACGGTTCGCCCGTTCATTACATTCATCCGACGGTTCACCCGTTTATTACATTCATCCGATGGTTCGCCCGTTCATTACATTCATCCGACGGTTCGTCCGTTCATTACATTCATCTGACGGCTCGCCCGTTCATTACATTCATCCGACGGTTCACCCGTTCATCCATTCATCCGACGGTTTGCCCGTTCACTACATTCATCCGACGGTTCACCCGTTCATTACATTCATCCGACGGTTCACCCATTCATCCATTCATCCGACGGTTCGCCCGTTACTACATTCATCCGACGGTTCACCCGTTCACTACATTCATCCGACGGTTCACCCGTTCATCCATTTACCGACGGTTCACCCGTTCATCATTCGTCCGACGGTTCACCCGTTCATCCATTCATCGACGGTTCTTCACCCGTTCATCCATTCATTCAATTCCTCTGACGGTTCATCCGTTCATTCCAACGATTCATTTCGTTCATGCATTTTGACGATTCATCCGTTCATATCAGCAGCTTGTCATGTATTTGTTACCTTTGATTAAGTTGTCTACTGAAATAATGATATTCAATAATTATATTCTGCCATGTCCACTATTACCTCTGAGCAGATATAATGAATATAATTATTTTCTAAATCAAGAAATATATCATGTCCCGGACCTCTGAATATATTTTCTATCGCTATTATTTATATCCGAATGAGATATGCAATAAATAATAGAGCCACAAAGGGAATGTCTTTTTATTGATCAAAATTAAAAGGCATTATAAAAAGACATGTCACAAAACAGAAGATACAAAAAATCTTTCTATTCAGCTGGTGGTGTCATCAAACTAGCCATCTGCTGCTTTAAAATTTAAAGTCGCTCCTCCCGAGAATCTATCACCCGCCTTCTAGCTTCCTCCATAATTATCATCAAAAGTCGGCAAGGTTACTAGTCGGTGGGAGATTTCAGCTTGATGAGTCCTGACATACTCATTTCTTTCGTGGGTCAGAATGTCCAGTTGCTGGACTGTAGCTTGATGTTGAGTAGTCTTCTTCCAGAGCAAGTTGAACAATTCTCAACTCTTCCTGAAGTCGATCGAACTCTGCTTTCAGCTCACAACTTTCTTTTCCTTCTCCCCAGCAGCAGATGCTATATTTCTATCTGGGAGTTATACTCTGAAGACTTGGCAGCAAAAGCGTCCAAGAAAACCTGGAAATCAGCTTTTGTAACTGCAGCCTCTCGAGACATCCTCTCAAACTCAGCATGTACCAAGGACTCTACCTCTCCCGATTGAGATCTTTGTAGATCTTAACTGATGCCTCCAGCTCATCCAGTATGTATTTAAGATAGGCAGCTTAAAACAGTCATTTCGTCACGTTTATATTACCCCTGACGAATCTACTAAAACAAGCAACAGTTCTTTTCTGAGAATCATACGCTAAGATCAAGTTCGGCTTATCAAAATGCCATGAACATCAAAAAAGTCTCAAAGGAGTATTTTCCACAGAATTATCATTTCATTTCTCATTCTATCATCATAAAAGTCTATTATATTTTTAGACTTTCTTACAAATCATAATGGAAATCTATTACATCTTGGATTTTCACTCTATACAATAATGGTGACCTAATGGAGATCTATTACATCTTTTGGATCTTCTTTATCAGATTCGTTGTTTGTGGTAATCCCTTGCTGTCTGAGCCTCAATGGCAACAAGAGCAGTAGGAATTAACTCTGGTCTTCTCTCTCAGACGAGAGGAGAACCCCAGAGTATGGCAGCCCAAAGACGTGTTGCTGCCAATACAACTTGTGGAGGGATGACGGCCCTTCAGAAGAGCTAGGAATGTATCCAGCATTGGGATACGATTCCTAGTTCTGCTGTGAAAGGAACTCTACTACCCAACTTCTCGGGTTAGCGTTGACTCCACCATCCAACTTTCGTGTATAAAGGCTCTTCCTACCATCTGAGGAAGACCCTTCTATCCTACGAAGAGTTCTGAGTTGTCTGATTTGTGCGTCAAAAGCGCATGAGCTCCCTGATGTGTGTGTCAGAAGAATGCTCCCCACAGCATATATATCGCCAATGCCAGTTCTGGAAAAGTTCTTTAACCAAACTTCTGCAGAAAACAGCACAAAAATAAATTAATCAATAAAAGTGTCATCATCATCAGGTGCAAACTGGCCCATTAAAGAGGGCTTACCCTGTTCAGTCAAAGACAGATGCTCGCGCACCTTGTTCAGTTAAAGACAAATGCTTGTCTTCAACAGGCGTACCTTATCTATCGAGAATTTACGCTCGTTTTTTAGGCGCACCTTATCTATCGAGAATTTGCACTCATTTTTCAGGCGCACCTTATTTATCAAGAATTTGTGCTCGTTTTCAGCAGGCGCACCTTATCTATCAAAGATAGGCGCTTGTTTTCAACAAAAGCTCAAAGGCAGCCGATTGCGCACCCAGTTCAATCAAAGATGGGCACATTCTTCCCCTTTTTTATAAATCAAATACCTATTTCGGTGAAAGATGACGCATAACAATGGATAAAAGATGATCATACACAGAAAGCTACTGTTTCACGTTGGGCTTACCATCGAGGTCAGATGGTTCGGCGCTAAGAGTTGTTGAATCAATGACTGATGACATAACGTGTAGAGGAATGACATCGGAAAGCATTGTCATCATCAATCCCTTATCGAAGAATGGAGTCTTACAAAAAGTCATCTTCGGAGAAGAAGAAGAATAAAGGAATGAGAATACATTCTTTAACTCAGCTATTTATAAAGGTTCAAAGAAGCAGATGACGTGAGTCTATTTCGGGAAAGATCCTAAAAAGAGGCGCTCATGACCACAGAACAGCTGCCACATGTTGTTTTTTCTCTTGGGAATGAGCAAACATAAAAACAGTCAAAAGAAGTGTAGAATGATCCTATATCAATGCACCATACGAATAAAGGTGAAAACAACACCAGGATTTTATTTCAAAAAGAGAGTAGGCCCCTACAGATAAGTTGAGTGTCATAATAGATAGATGACACCCCTACACAAAACATTATTTCTTCTTCTCTCCTTCGTTGGGCTGACGAAGGGAGGCGCCTAACTCATGCACATTGTGGATCCCTGAACGACGCATCAGACCGAGGAATGCTTCTGCATCACCGGGTCCTTCGTGGTCAATTGAAAGACCACCATTTATACGATAAAGATCGCTGGAGTCAGTCCAAAGCATTCAGAAAATTGCATGCTCGTAGCAATTGATCGGCCTCCGTCTCTATGTCAAGCCTTGAGCTTTGAGCCTTTTCCTTGTCAGCCTCTTTCTTTGGTGCCATGACTATACGAGGATGAGAAGTGAGAATAAAAACTTTTCTTTATATATATACAATTAATCAACCCTTCATATTCCTTATGAGAAACTGAACATCATCAATATAAATTGGGAAGACGAAAAGGAGTTCGAACGTTTCGAGAAAAAATTTATTATGACAGTTGAGTATTGACCGGTGCCCTTCAAGTCTCATTTCTTGACTTTTCATATTCAAAGTCTTTCGAAATTTTTGAAGTCTTTTCAAATTTCGAAAACTTTGAAGGGGGTCTTGTAGGTCTTAAAAATCAAGTTGCACCCATCAAAAAAGCAATGAAAATCAAATGGCGCACCCTTCAAATGAACTGCGCAAGAGACAGACTGCGCAACAAATCAACTGTGCGAGGCCGAACCACGCTAACATCCAAGCGCGCAATGCTGACGTGGCAATGTCATCGTTATTTGACACAAAATCAGATTTTCTGACAACTGACAGCCCGAAAAGCGAGGAGTCTGTTTGTTTCTCAAACCGCATCGCATTTTAGGATAGCTGTACAGCCAGCACAATCTGCCAGCCCAACTAAAGCGCAGTCTGCCAGATCCTCTTCAGCGCAGTTCGATCCCAGCCCAATCTGAAGCTAGCGCAGTTCAACGGCACAATCCATCAAGATAACTGATATTGTATACGTGGCCTACATGCCATCAATTGCTCACCACGTGGCAACCGTCTGTATACGACCATGCGCATTTCAATCAAATAATGCCACGCGTCTAATACAGTTGAGCCACGATCGAGTAACTGCCAGCGCAGTTCGCTGTTTGTGCAGTCCAATGCCTGCGCAATCCAGTCTGCGCAATCCAGAAATAGCTACTAATTAGTTATTTTCCAGAACTCTATAAATAGAGTTTCAAATCCTTCATTATCAACATCAGATCATTCAAGATCATCAGAGGAATCAGGAGTTCTTGTCCAAGTGCTGCTGCATTCTTCAGAGGCTATCGTCTTTACAGTTCACATCGTCCAAGGGATAAAGCGATCGTCTTCAGATCGGATTTCTATAGTTGTACTTTCCAGAATTCAATTGTAATCTTCTTACAAAGTTTGTGAAATAAAAAGAACTTTTGTTTTTGCAAACATCTACTAGCTTTTTAAATCACTTTACATGTTCATAACACTTGTCATATTTCAACTGCTATTTCTGTTGTAATTACATTACTCTTGTTGTCATTTCTTATTTTGCATGTCTTCCATACTTGTCAGTTACATGTTTCAGTAACCGTAAAATATAGGGTTGTACTTTGCTCTATTTCTGATTGGATCATTGCAGGTGGATTGACCGAGAAGGAGTTTCTTTGCAATTCATTCTATGGACCTGCCACTGAGTCTCTAGCTCGTATCCCAGAGGATGTCCCTACTGGGAATAGCCTATAGCTTAGCTTACATCTCGTATTTGAACTTGGTTTGTAATAACTAGTTACATTCATTTGGCTAAATTTGTCTCCAGTTTACTCTTGCTTTGGGAATGTAACTAAGTGATATCTTTGGACTTATTTCTAGTTTATCTCGATTTAAATGCTATGATTAATCTGATTCAGTATAACTTTGAAGATAATTAAATGTTTAGAACAATTTACTATACTATGTCTCATAGCGTAGGCTAGATGTGTCCGACACATATCCGAATATTCAGGAGCGGGTCATGACAGATTTGGTTAGGATGAATTTTTAAAACTCTTAATAGGTCCAAGCATTATTATGCAGGGTTGACCCCAATCACCGACCCTTTGAGGACTTACCTGTGTGAGAGGTCGTGAAGGCAACGACTATGGGACATGATGATCCTAGACAACTCTTATGAATATGAAAAAGTGCGCATGGCCAATCAAACGTGCCACCCGATAGACCCAACAACCTCTAGCGTACTATGTGTGTTATTTTCTGAATCTGGCTCAAGAAGTCTGATTCAAGGCATAGTCATCAGGCGCTTCTTCAGATAGACAATAGTCACTAAGTAAAATTCAAGATTGCAGTCCATCTCATCTATGCATAGTATATTCATGTCCAGATCTCTTCTACTCTTATTCTTTCTTTATTCGAAACTTAGTTTCTTTTTTGGGAGGGGGATTGTTGTTGCTACTGCTATTCATTTTTTAAAAAGCCAACTCCTCCAACGTTTATTTTCACATTTTTGCTGCTCATTAATTTCTAATTTTGAAATGTTGGATATTTAATTTTGTCCAGGTTCTTTAAACCATGTTTTTTTATTTGGTTTTTATGTGTAATGTCTGGTTTTATTGCCATTTATTTGTTTACGGGTAAAGTGCAAAAAAAAACCCTCGTTAGATTGCCACCTTTTGCATAGAAAGACCCCATGCTCTTAAATACCTGAACGTATGAAATTTGCTCATTAGGCACCCTAATAGTCCACTTTCGCTAACGGACGTTAAATTTTGAGTGGAGTGACTGTTATACCCTCTCTAATATACATTGAAACCCCTCGTTAAATTCCCTAATTCATTTCTTTCTTCCCCAAATTTCACTCGCAGCCGAAAGAAAACCCCACCTTCATCGTTCGTGATTCAAAGACGGAGAAGAAAACCCTAATGCAAGTGTGATTCGAGATTAAGGTATAGATCCTTTCACTCCTAGGCGAAAAAGAACCCTAAAAGAAAACCCCACCTTCATCATTTCGTTATGTAGTTATTTTTCCTCTCAAGATGATGAGTTTTTTTGGGGGGAAGAACCCTAATTTGGGAAGAATTTAGGGAAAAGAACCCCAATTTGGGGTGAATTTAGTAGAAAGAACCCTATTTTCGTTTGTAACTGCGTCTGCACAATTACTGTTTGTAATTAGTTTGTTATTAATTTGTTATTAGTTTGTTATTAACAAACTAATAAAATATGTTATTATCTGTTTGTTAATTACTTTGTTATTAATTTGTTATTTGTTTGTAATTAGTTTGTTATTCATTTGTGACTGTGTCTGCACAAACTAGTATTTGTGATTAATAATGTGCATGTGTCTGTTCAGAGGTTAACACAGGATAGGTACAAAGTAGTTCTTCACATGTGTGTTGGGGTCACTTTGATGTTGGTGACAAATATGTTGGGGTGTTGTATTGGAACTTAAAAAATTTCTTCACAGTGATGAATTCTGTTGGTTTGACCTTAATGGCCTATGTGCAAGTGCTGGGCTACAGACTCCATGTGAAATTTATTTCTATGACCTTGTGGATGGAACGAAGACACAATTATTGGGTGACAATGATTTAATGAGCTGCTTTGCAAAGTTTCCAGACCTATGTCTTCTCAAATTTTATGTATTAGAGAAGCTCGATGAGTCACCCATTGATTACAATGATTATGAGTCACATGTTACTGATTTTAGTGAAGCAGCTATAGAGATGGAAATGAAGATGGATGATAATTATTGGACAATTATTAACTTGAGTGGTGTAGCACCTGAACATGTGCCTGCAAAACAAGAACATGTGGCTAAAGAAATGTGGGTAAAGAACATGTGGATGATGATTGCATCAGGGAGGATGAAGAAAGAGTTGGTATTGACTATAGTAGTTTTGTACCGGATAAAGATATTGATCAAATGTCTGAGTATAATCCCAGTGATGAGTTGGACAGTGTACAGTCCACATAAGACAGTTGGGGGGATGAAGAGTGTGAGTTGGGTTCTTTAGAGCCCGTTGTGACTCATAAAAGTTTGTTGAGAGATGAAAATGTGGATATTCATGTAGGAAAAAGGTTTGCTATACATGAAAAATTCAGGAGTACTCTGAGGCTCCATGCCATCAAGAACAAGTACAATATGAAATTTGTACACAATGAAAGAAGGAGGTCACAGCTATATGTTCAAATGAAGCTTATGAGTGGAGGATTCATGGAAGTGTCGCAGGTGAAAATGGATACTTTATAGTGAAAAAATTCAAGTCTGCCCATTCAGAACATTGTGGTGAGGTGGACAGCAACAAACAAGCCAGTGCTACATTTCTTGCAAATAAGTTTGTGCTTAAATAGTCTGTTTTAAGTATCTGCTGTTAGGTACATTTCCATGTTAGTTATCTGGATTAAGCTTGTTGAAACTTATATTATTAGTTAATTTATATAT
>JANAVB010039391.1:50000-71753 GCA_029216955.1 Iris pallida | reverse complement strand
TCTATATATGTGTCTCATTATGTACATATCTATATATATGTAGAAATATTTAATCAATCCTTAAAAATCTTAATAATACTCTTCTAATGTATGGTGTTATAAACAAAATGTAAAACAATTTATATTTTTTTACCGAAAAAGAAACAGAAAGTCACCATAATAAAGATATTTTTATAGCCATAATAACAATAATATTAATAAATAATAAGTATAACGAATAGGTAAACCGATAATAGTGTTTCATACAATTATATGTATAGTCAAAAATCCCAACATGCACATGAATATCTAAGGAACTTATTTATCCCTTAAATAAATATCATTCGAATACAAAACAATATTGACATATATATATATATAGATATAATATATATATATTAATATATATATATAAATATTATAATGGTGTTTCATACATTATATATATATATATATATATATATATTATATATTATATATATATATATATATATATATATATATTATAAAAAGAATGCTTAGAAAAATACTTATTGATTATCAAATAAAGTACGTCATACACACATAAATATGTCTACTTGGGCATCTTTGGTCTCACTACATGCCTACATGGCTTGGGTTGGTTTCGGACTAGTTTAGCACAACCGGGTCTTCTAACAGTCAATAATCTTATGTAAATAATTAATTTATTATAGGAGCCATGTCACAACTTGACCTAATTTTTCTAGTTGGGATATACTTATGGATCGACCTTCCCTACCATGGCTAAAATACAAGTCGAAGCACGCTACTGTACTATCCGTGCCACGATTTCTAGTCATCTTGCACTCCACATCTTGACCATGACTAAGCCTTCTATAAGAATATTAATTAATTACACATTTATAAATTTCCAAACTCACCATTTTAATTCAAATAAATAATAAAAAATATTATAAATTTTGGGAAGAGGGTTACAAGTCCCATAAATCAAATCCATTCAACTAAATCCAAAATTTAGGCCTAAGACCAATTCCTCCAACAATCTCTTACACCATAGTCTAACCTACCAAAACCAAATCGGCCCAAGCCATTGTAATCATTCTGAGTAAACTTAGTTCAAACCCATAAACCTAATCACACCCAATGGTCACTAAAATTCAAACATAGCAACAGTTCGAACAACCCAAGCTCCAGTCTGATTCTAACCCTTATCACTTCCAACGGCCAGTGCACATCCAACATTCCTGCGCTCATCCTATACTTCACACTCAACACTGGGATTGTCCCCCCCAAGTCACAATAGACCGAACACAGATCTTGGCAGAGAGAAAACAATTACCTGTGCCAACGAAAACAGTCGACTTTGTCCTCAAGATACGAACTCGTGTCCCAGACAGTTTCCAACCGATGGTGCCATAATTCATGTGAAAGCCGATTCGATCCATTGACCTTAAGTTTTACAGAGAAAAATGTATAAGAAATATACCTGAGCTGAAGGAATACAACATCTAGTGTCCTTCGGATTCTTACACTGATCCCTCCGTATCCCAATCAAATGAGAGTCGGTTCAAGCATTTTATTAACCACATAGCACGCACACAAAACATCGGAGTTACTTGATCATTTCGACCAAGAATTTAGAGAACTTTAATGAGAAGAGATCAGGAATAGATTAGAAGGGCTCGTTCTTACCGATCACTTTATGGAAGACCAATGGCTCGTGGTGAGGAGGAACAATGGTTCCTCTCGGAGAGATAACGTCAAGCCCCCCACTCGTCGCGACATGCATCGGCACTTCTAGTGAAGACAAGCTATGCCACCGTCAGTCATCGTCGGAGCGGTGGTGATCACCATGACTGCTTCTGACGAAGAAAGTAAATGACGAAGGAAATCGGACAGGGATTCGCTGTGGGAAGTGGGATGATGATACGAGAGGTCAAGGAAGCTATTTATAGGCGGTGAGGGTCGCTGGCAGTTAGGATTGGGCGGTGGAGATCGGATGGCAAGGTCAGTGGCGGCAGAAACAGTGGAGATGCACCGAACTAAGGAGGTGGAAAAGAATCTCCTAGGATCTTCTAGAAGAGTTGGAGAGATATCCTCGGACACACGGGCGGAGCAACGACCTCTACTGGTGAGCACTCGTCGGTCAAAAAAAAGAAGAAACAATTTGGGAATGAATCGACCTGACCTAAGTGTGTGGCTAATGGGTCGGGTTTAACTGCTGTTAATGTGTAAGGTTAATGGTTGCTAATGGGTCGGGTTTCCTCCAACGATTTGGTTGAACCAAATTCGAAGACAACGGTTGGGCTCACTGAGGTGTGTGGGCTTCTTGGGATAGGTTGATTTAATACATGGTTGCCTAAAATAATGGTCAGGTCTTATAGTTAATAGGTTTGGTTACTACAATAATTTGTGGCTTGACCAAAATAGATAGGTTTTAGAAATAGGCTCAACGACACTCTGCTGGTAACCATAATTTGTGGTTACTAAATAATTTGTGGTAACCGACACTCTGCTGGTAACCATAATTTGTGGTTACTAAAATAATGGTCAGGTCCTATAATTAATCCATGCTAACCTTAAAGCTTAGTCTCATTAAAATAACTAATTTATTAAAAGATAATTACAATAAAAATATAAATCAATAACAATAATATTTAACTATAGTAAATAACTAGGAAATAATAATAACATATGAGATGACCTAATCCTTTATTCCTGAAAAGTGAGTTACAAATCTACCCACCATAGAAAATTTTGTCCTCGAAATTTAAGAAATGACATGCTGTGGCACAATAATCAAGTAAAATGATTTGCAAATTTGGCACGATTAGACATGGTCAAGGATCAAATCTTATCATAGCCAACATGATCAAAATTATTCAGGTACGGTATAAAATATAATCATTAAATACGATCATGATCAATATCGTTTGATATGACCAAGGTTTAGGCACGATTAATTCACGGTAGATAATTATCTAGTCATGACCAAGTAGTTCATAGTCAACATTATTTTATACATGATAGAATCAAAGTTAGGTAGACGACCAGGAACCGAATTTTAGGCATGATAAATATAGTAACGACCAATAGGCAAAAATTGCCTAAGCACAATCGATGATGCGATCGGCAGGAATTTGAAAATAGTAGAAAATAAATCAAATTGAAGATGATCAACGATCAAATCGCTTAGGCTTGATTTGATTAAGAATTTAGAATAAAGTACAAATCATATATGCTATCAATTTAGACTTGATCAAATCATGATCAAAATTTATGAGGCATGATCAAAGGTCTAGTCACGACTAAGAGAAACAAAATCGTTCAGGCATGATCAGTGCCAAAATTGGCATGATGAAGATCTGGTCACGATCGATAAATCGTATAAGCACGATTTAAGAATAGTTAGTCTAGATATGATCAACATTCAAAATTTAGGCACGATAATAAAGTTAATCAAAATAGTATGACTAGGGCCAAAATGAAATAAAGTCTGACAATATGTTTCCATTGATGATCAAATGATGGTCAATTAAGAGGATAAATAAATCAAAAGGTGATTCGATGTAGGATATGTAGGAAGAAACTAATCTCGATAATACCCTGCCGATCATCTTCTAAGCTTGCTAAACTCTCAGCACCCAGGAACCTAGGGTAACTATCCAGTCACTATAACTAATTTCTATTTTGGATCAAAGAACGTATCATATCTTATTAAATCAAATTTTGTCCAGCCGTTCCATATAATTTGCCAATCAAACCATTTCTTTAGACACCAACTTCCACTTCTCCCATTTCCGACTTCATCAAGGTTAGAATCTCAAAATTTTCTACTAAATCGATGCATGATTACGTGTTTTCGAAAAGTCTCAATCCTTGAAAGCTAGTGACTAACTCAATATCAAATTTGAATATCTTCTTATCTCAAAATGAAGTCATATCTCAAACATGTATAAAATCTTCTTATCGTAGCATGAATCTGATCCACATTTGAATCCTCAACATTTAATCTTTTGACCAATTTCACTCAATAACCCTTCCTTTCTTAATTACTATCCATCTATTCCAAGAGTTGTATTCTAATATCTTGGTCTTAATTCCTCAGTACTACAACAATTAATTCCCTTCTAGAACCTTTTAATCTTTTATGGTCATCCATCCTTTACGTGTCTAATCTAAAAAATTAATTCCCTTGAATGTTTCTCCACTTGATCATCTTTCTCAAGTTTCTCGTTTATCCAGATTATAATTCCAAAATATACTTTCCCTGTTTATCAAATCTTAATCTTTTCTCACCCACTTAAGGATTTCTTTATCCTTCCATATAATTCCTTATCTTAGTCATAAAAGTCAAACATTATACTTCTTCATAAATTCGTTATCACTACTAACGATTCTAAATACTCTTCTTGGACCAACCATATGCTTCAAAATCCTCTCAAACTTTTTTCACCAAAACTGCTTGCCCATAGCCTTGCTCTACTATCTTTTTACCCCTTACCGTCTAACCTTATTGGAAAACTATGCTCCCCTGTATAAGGATATATCAATGGTCAACCACAAATGTATATTAGCTATCCACTATACAAAGCTATTTGCAAAGTATATAGCTATATATTTAACACCTGAGTTTGAGCCATGAAAGGGAATGGGTAAATAATATTTGAAATGGTTCGAACTCAAAGGAAAATCAAATAGAAATGCTATAGAAGTCTTTATTTTTTATTATTATTTATTTTTTTCTATTGGTTATGGTATTTGAAGTAACCCAAAGAGTTGCTAGGAATAGAGTCTTCAAGTTAGGACAAAATCAAACAGATCAAACTAATTTTGGTCTGGTTTCTCAATAGTGATAAGAGGCCAAACAATATAAGTCTAGGACAAGGATATAGTCTCGATAGTATCCAGAACTCATGCATATCCGAAATTACTTTACTCAGAATTCATGTCCCGCTAGTGTACATCTGGCTGCAGTGAACTCTTGGCTCCGTGACTCAAAGTATGATAGATACCAAATTATCTCTCAACTTACCCATTTCAATTGGTATGGACAAAATAATTTCAAGTGATCAAAACATAGTCTCAATGATATCCGAAAACCTATACAACCTGAAATTACTTCGACTTTGAGTCCATGCCATGCCAGTGCGATACAGGCTGTAGTAGACTCGTAGTTTCCATGATTCAGATAAATGACTGCAGTGTACGGCTGCCACGCCATAGTAGGTCACAGAATAATCTCTCAACTTTATCCATGGAGTCTCTAAGGAGCACCTTGACAATTCAAATTCAAGCAAGCTTTCCGATTTACTAAGGAGATTCAATCACACTAGGAAGGACTGTAACGCCCAAGTCCCAAAATAAGTAGGACTAAGTACGTCGCCATGCCAGCTGCATATATACGAAGTATATAGAGCCCTCGTATGTATACATAAGTGTACAGTAGACCAAGACACACTAAATCTCATCCACAAATATAAAATATAATATAAATAAACTTTGAATTGTCATGTACACATGTTGGGCGGAGACAAATCCACTACCAACTATTAAATAAAAAGAAATAGGTATACATGAAAGAAATAATCAAGCGAAGCGAAGGATGATCCAAGAGCATGCTATATACGAAGCAAGAGAGTAAATCATGTCCTTGGCTAGAGCACCTGCGGAAGTCACAAAATACACACCTGAAGAATTCACCAGGTCCTCAGAGGGACGTAACAAGATACAATAAACAACATGCCATAAATTGAATATAAAACTGCTCAATAATAATCTAGACCATAACAAGGTTCAGTACCTTATCATCGAAGCAGTTAACCACACCTACAACCAAACAAGGACAAGGTGTGGCAACTACTCCGTGACAAGATACGGTTCCAATTCATGGTCAAGCATAAGTACATAAACCAAAAGTACCTATACCTATCGGATAACGGTCACCTAACCACTCTAAGTGTAATGCAATCGAGAATAGCGCATGGTCGCATAATCTTCAAGTCGAGTCAAAATAAAATAAGCATGGCCTCAGTAGCGAGTCTCATACTATATACCATTCCTCAGTATCGAGCGAGTCTACAGTATATAGTCTACCTATCGTTCCTCAGTAGCGAGCGAGTCTACGATAGATAGGGAGGAGGTCAACACCCAGTTGTTTCTCTCCACCCAATGATCTAACTCTAATGACCACTAGTCTTTTATCATACACTCTAGTAGTAGTCATGGCCTAACGCTCGTCCAATATGTACCGCTGGCCACTCAGGACACACATCGGAGATCTATATGCAACTCGTGAATCGTGGCATACAAGTGTCAAGGCCAATGAATGCAGGAGGTCTCTTCCTTCTAGGTCAAGTGTGCATACAAATAAAATAAATAAGGAAAGACAAAATTTAAACAGTGAAATTTACATCTACGCATAATTGAGAAGTACAAGTTAGAATTGCAGAAAATAAACTAATTAATTTAATGCATGCAATATCATAAGCAAATAAATAAACAGTGATGGCAAGGTATCTTGCCTGTGTCGCCTGGTGGAGAGCGGTGATCCGACAAGTTTCGAGGTATCCAATAGCCGTGGTCGATGGGCAGAGGTCTGAAGTCGCGAGGAATTAGAAGTAGAAATTAGTTACGATCAACTTTGATTGTTAACGGGAGTTCGCGGAGTAAATCTCATACTTATCTTTAGGAAATATTTATAATAATTAATTTCTTTTAGACTAGATTTGTTTTTGGAAATTACTAAAATCTCAAATCGTTTTCAGGTATAATTACTCTACGTTATAAAATATATATAATTTTTTTGGGTATAATACTAGAATATATTTTAGATAATATTTGAAGAATATTACTAAATCATTTTTGACCAAAAACCATATCTTTCAAATATATATATATATATATATATATATATATATATATATATATATATATATATATATATTATATATATATAGATTTTATATATATATATATATATATATATATATATATATATATATATATATATATATAAATCTAGAAGAATATTTTAGTGTTTGAAAACTAACTGTGCATTTAGCTTATAAAATATTTACAAACTTCTAAAATAATAACACAATTAATAATATCAAGATCAACAAAAAAGAAGAAGAAGAATAATATAATAAAAACTAAAAGCAAAATCATAATACTTTGTTATGTTCCTACGGTTTCCTCTCCTCGGGGGTGAGGAAAGCAAACAAACAAGGAACATATTAATAACATATTAAGTAATATATTGAAGGGTAATAAATGGGAAGAGCTCAGTTGTCTCCCAAAAACCAAATAGAGTACTCTGTACTCAACTATTTGCTTTTGTTGTTCCTTAAGCAATGAATAAATAAGGAACACCAGCAGTAGGGAAAAGAGAAAATTTTAAAGTGAAGGAAAGTAAAAGAGAGAGCAAGAAGGAAAGAGAAGGCCTTACCAAGACTAGTCGGCGACGTTCCGTGCGTAGTGCGAGCCTGCACCGGCGCACGGAGATACCTGTCGGGGAGTCGCTGCCTGGCCAGAGGCGGGGATCTCTGCGGTAGCCACCGCACACTCGTACGACAGATCTCGTCGGAGTGGCAGGGAGACCGAGCGCGATCAGTAGCCAGTTGTGATACCTCGGATCTGAGGTGGGGAGATGGTGGCGCTCGGAGCGGCGACCGCGACGGATGCTGCCGGCTGGGAGGGGTAAGCGGTGGTTTGTTTATTTTTTTCTTCTTGTTCTTTTCTCTGGGTGTGGTGGTTTTGATGATGGGTCTTTGATGGGTCGCCGACGATGGTGTCGGCGGATGGGTTGTGGGTGCTGCAAATTTTATCGAGGGTGGTGGTCTGGGCTCGGCCGATAGAAAGACGAGGCTGGGCGTTTGGTTATACTAGTGGTGGGTGTCGTCGTTGGCGAGTTGGCAGGAGGAATGACAGAGGAGGAGATCGGGGTGAGGCAGTATTGGTGGTGTCCGACCGGGAAAAAAATATGTATTTGTACAAAATAGAAGAATATTGTGGAAGGAAAATGCGACACAGACACAATGCACCATTCTTGTGAGAATTTGGTTTGTAGAATTTTATGGAGGAGAACAAGGGAGCCTCTCCTTATATAGGAGGTAGAGACTCATATCTGGATATGGATTGTGACTCATTTAAATTCCCTACTAGATAAATATCACATCTAATTCGAAATATTTTAATCAAATCCAATAAAAAATTCTATCTGTATAGATAGTACCTTTAGCTTAAACTATTTAAAAAGCCATAAGATAATTTCAATTTAAACTACCATATTAATTAAACATTTAATCAAACAAAAAATTTTAAAATATCTTTTTTTGAATAATAAATTAATGATAATATTAAATTTCAAAATTTTAATTATATATACTTAAATTTATCTTTATGTAGCACGCAAATATTTACATAATCATATGTTTTCCCAAATAACCAATAATATAAAGTAGCCTTTTATAATAAGTTTTGAAAATTTCGACATGACTCGTTTAAAAGTTCCAATAGAAATATATACTATTTTCTTCTATCAAGAAATCTTTTAGTAAAACCCTTGTAAAAAGGAAAAAAAATAATATATATATGTATATATATATATATATATATATATATATATATATATATATATATATATATATATATATATATATATATATATATATATATATATATATATACTCGCAAACTTGCCCGTGACGCACAAATACGAAAATACAATTTGCATGCGACGTATAAATACGAAGTACGAAGTAAATACCAAATTTATTTAAAAAAATCGTAGTAAAAATTTAGGGGGTTTACATCCTACCCAACTTAAAATAATTTCTTCCTCGAAATTTAGGAATAGATAGAGTAGATAGGGTTGAGAGGAAAGAAAAAATTTATTCGAATAGAAGTACGAGATCCATATTGGACGAGAAGGCAATCAAAATATTTGACGAGAAGGCGAAGAAATTTCAACGACAATATGTCATTTTAATGACTAGAAAAGAAAATTCGATTATTCTAGTTTAGAATATTTTCATGCGTATGACATCCGATCAATGACCAAGCTCGATTAATCCTAACATTAACCTTAGAAAAGGGCAACCTCAAAATTAGGTAATAACCTCTTCAACCTTTGATTTTCAAATTGTATGCTATTATCTAATTCAATATTTCATCATAAAAGTTCAACAAATTTTGAATTTAATGAATCTCTAATATACTTCTCTCACATGTCTATATATATACATTTCCCTCAAAATAGATCTCGTTGTTCATAATCTTTTCAAAAAGTAGGTTTTAGATAATCCTTCCATATGTTTAATCAAATATTAAGTCAACATTCTTTGTAGGAGATTCGTACTTATCCTTAAAGTACCAAAAATAAACTATCACCTTCAATATTTGTTGATCATATCTTCACAACACAATCTTTTATCCTTATAAATGAAAACTCTTTACCTATTAGCGTCTTTCTCGGGATTTGGAATCCTTTTAATTCATGATGGTAAAAATAAAATCCGTCTGAACTTCATATTCATAATCACCTAAGAATCGTATTCCTTAAATCGTCAAAAAATGTAAGCAATTTCTTTCTTCAACCATTGGTTATCCTTGAGACCTATTATCATCATAATACTATAATTTATCGAAGGCAACGTCAACATTGTCTTTATCGAGAATTTGCATCCATCAATTGAATATGTAAATTTGGTTCTTAAGCCACCAACACTTTAGAAATTTCTTCGCTCAATATTTGATTACCTCAAAACTAATTTTGTTAATCGAGAAGTCTATTTACCCTTGATCATATCAAAAACACAATATCACATTCCTCACTTCATCTATTAGTATTTATCGTATATTTTCACTTATGTCCAATCTTATACCTCATCATCGCATAATCATTTTAACCATCATACCGTTAATATCTTCTATGGGGTTTTCTAGTCTAGTTCCTTTATAACTGAAGGGTGTTGTGATAAAATTTCATATTCGCACAAGGGAATCATACAAGGAGCGAGGTTGCATAACTAGTGAGGAATCCTATCAAAATATGAGTGAACAATCTAATTGGAAGGGAGAAAAGTAAGGGTCACTGATATTGTATGAAGAGTAAAAGATGTTATGGGTCTAAGTAAATCAAGATAATAAAAGGACAAGGGTCAAGCAATCAAGATAAAACACAAAGTTAAGCATTTAGGAAGTTAAGTAAATCACAATCATATATTGGGTCGAAAGAATTTGAGTCTAGGTTGAGTCCCTATCTATAATCTGGAAGTATATCGGTATCATGGTAAGGTTATAGTTTAGTCTTTATGACTCAAAAGTCGTATCATAAAAATAGTGTACAAGGGAACGTGTTTTAGTGGGACATGATATGCCTATGTGAAGGTGGACTCGTCTAGGTGTTGTAAATGAAGTTTGTTGGAAGGTAACAGCTGGTCTCGTGCTCCGAAGATTAATGTCACGGCAAGAGACACCAAAAGACCAAAATGGAAAGTGGGTTTTCATATTGTCACGCCCCAGAACCAGAATACTGGAGAGCGGGGGAATGACTCAGCCAGCTACGTATTACAGGTAGATGAATACCGTATAATACGATCAATGTTGTCTAAAAGACGAGGGGGTGCATACTACATGAAAGTCTCACTATGGTCACTTCACATCTATTGTCTCAATCATTCAAACAAGAAACAGAAATAGAGAACATGTAAGATAAAGCAGTAAGACGTCCCAAACGCTCAGTCAAAATGTTCTTGATATCTGACTTTACAAAACATAGCCAGATGATATAGCAAAGTATACACAATTGTTTATCAGCTGCAGCCTGACTTTAGTTACAATTATGCAAAAGTAATTACAAGACAATCCGACTAACATGTCGGTGCCAAACGGCAAGTATAAAGTAAATAACAAAATGAGCGGGGAAGTAAGGAACCCACTCGAGTCCTTCTGCGATTATTCCTCTAGTATTGACCATCTTGGAGGTGGAAGTAAGCTCAGTCCTCGGGGACCGGCTCTAAATCTGGCCATACAAAACCAGAGAGGTTAGACCTCTAATAGCAAGTACCGCAAGGAAGCACGATATGAGGAATTAAAACCAGTAATAAGAAAGATATGATAAATAGATCTCTGCTCGCTACTAGGATTCACATAACATCACGACACTTCGAACCAACCTTCCAACCAAACAAGGATAAAAGTTGGCCCGTCATGTCCTGGCATTCTGATCATCTCAATTAGTCAACAGAGTAGGTACAGTACACAGACAAATCAATTTAAATGGCCATTCAACTCCTACGGCTTGCTACTGTGAGTTCCAAGTTACCTTAAAAAAATACAATAGGGATTCCTCAGTTCTTACTATGTGCAAACAAGTCTAGTCTATCCAATCAATCAATTGCGCCAATCATAAATTAGACGAGTCCCAGCGGAACGCCTGTCATCAATATACAATATAAAATATACAATAAATAATATAAGCAAATATCGCTCCCTGTTCGTGTGGCAGATTTACAGTATCTGTAGAAACCAGCCGGCCTGTCGGGCACTAATAGTCCCAAAGAGGGCTGCCATGTAAGAACTCGGGAATCTATGTCACGACCCGCACCCTGTGTAGGGGCACGAGAAGTGGGTACGTCCAGCCTACGCCGCAGTGTCGGCGGTAGAACGCTGTCCTAGGTTACTATCTGATCAACAACTCACGCAATTATATAATGTACTCGTCAAATCTCAACTCCGAACGGAAGACAAGTATAGATATAATGAATCTCAATTACTGTTTAAGAACGATAAGATATCACAGAACTTTATAACTAAAGACTAAACAACAACAATTTATAAACTACTAAATAATAATGTCTCAAACAAACTTAAATACAAACTCGTATCTCAAGTTATTACATTTCAAGTTCTAAAACATGAAAACTAAACCAATCTACTAGCTATTCTCCCGATCACTCCTGAGTGTCGGGGCCATAGGTAGCTAAGCCATCTCCTGCTCCAAGGCAAGTAGGGCAAATGTTCTTAGGACAATCATCTGTAATATTTTCAACAGGTCCAGTCAGGACAGGAACGAGTACAATTCATCAAGAAATTCCAAGTAAATGACAAAGAACTGTAAAATAGTTATAGACAGTTTTATTGATGAACATGGTAGTTTGTATACAGGTAGTGATGTAGAGAAGCAGTTAAGGTACAATGAAAGTAAGGTAACTAAACAAGAGAAGAATCATAGCAATGAAGACTGTAAATAGAGACTAGCTGAACCAGGGTAACATGATAAAAGTCCAGAGGATATAATATGAGTCAAGTGTAATCCTAGTGTGAGTCTAATACAAGATGAGTCGAATGTGATTCTAATCATTGTTCTAATAAGGTGATTCGAATAAGGTGATACGAATAGTGATTCGAATAGTAGTCAAACAATGATTCGAATAAATTCTCCAAGTGTGTTTTAAAATACCGAGATCGACATGTAAACGGCTGTAGGTAATACGACACACCACACACTCGCGAAGTGTGGGATGGCTATCGTTCGAATATCATTCACAGAGGGGTAATTATAATAGGGGGATATGTCTACATGTCTAATCAGTATTTTCCTGCCCAGTCTAATACAAGTGAATCCGTAATCCAATACATAAGACGATTATAAGTCCAACCAGCATATGAAGATACGAATAGGTGGTTCGAATAGTGATTCGTATAGTGATTCGAATAATAAAGGTAAGACGAGTAAGTATGTGTGTCGCATACATGGATTCAGAAAAAACAATACGTGTTTGTAACAAGAATCAAATAGAACTAACTAGAACTGAAGTACAGTAATTGACAAGTAAATGAAAGAATTATCAGAGAATGTACTCGCCTAATACTCTGAAAAGAGTAATGTAATATCAGATGTCTGCACCAGAGTCACAATGTCCTAAATAGAGCAGTATGGGTTATAATGTGTTTAAAACAAGGTAAATAAAATCTACGATACAATCTACATGATTTCTGGGTCAATCTAGGTCAAAGTCAACTCTAAGTCAAACATGGTCAACTGTCTAGGTCAAACTAGGTCCAAGTCAACTAGGTCTAAGTCAGTCAACTCAAGTCTAAACAACCACCCATAGGTCACTCTAACACTAGGCTATATACCAAATAGATTCAATATATAAATATATATATTCATGCATATAGAGGCATACATTGGGTACTACCTTATCATTGAGCATACATTGTATATCATTCTATATTACATTACATGGCATTGAGGCACACAACATGCATACATTACATATACCAATGCATTGATAGTGCATTACATTGCCTATATGCATATCTTTATTACAATATTCATAACATATATGAATGCAACCTTAAGTACATATTTCTGCATATCTAACATTTAGTTTAACATACATGGGATACCTACATTATATATGTGGATACATAGCATTACATTCATGTATATATAGGTACATATATATACATATTTAAAAGAGGGAAAGAAGAGACTGAAATGTGTGAGATGTGAAATAGGTTAGTGTATATTATGGAATGTGGTACATGAATGTATGGACTGTAATGTGATACAGGGACTGAACTCTAATGAGATGTAGGCTGATTTTGATGTTCAAGTAATTGGTCATATATATGAGCATTTGGAAAGACTAACAATGATGAATTGGATAGGTTGTGTGTGTTCAAGTGACTGGAATTCAGTGAATTATTCTCAGAAATTCAAGAAGGTAGTAAATGTGTGTGGGTGAATGATATATGGTGTGTTCTAACACTAGGTGTGTGTTTGGGATGATCTCAGGTTTCATTTCAGTTACCTGGGTTTATTTCTCAGGTTATCTTAATGGTAAAAAGTCCAACATCTTAGTTAACAATGAATTCAAATTTAACATATAACAGTTAACATCTCAACAAGCAGTCCAAACCCCATTCACAATGTCTATACCATTCTCAGGTTTCAGGGATTTGAATCTCAGTTTCTATTTCAGTGAACTATCACTATTAGAACAGTGTATACCCAATCTCATAACTGGAATCTCAGGTAAATACTAACTCAAAACCCCAATTCTCCTTAACCCAAAACTGTGAACTCAAAACTCTACATACAAACCATCATTAAACTCAGATTTTATATATAGGTAATCTCAGGAAACTGATAGGAAATCACAGTTTCTATAAATCAATTTCCCAGGTTTTTTATAATCTACATTTCATTTCTTTCAATAACCTTCAGTCTTTAACAGGTTAATTTCGAAAACCCCCACCCTACTACTTCAAATTGACACAACCCATTCCCTTTTTAAAACTCAAATGAAAACACACTTCAAAATAAACCTGGAGCTTATTAAAACATCAAGGTGCATAAAAAAACCCAAATCTAACTCATTCTCAAAATCCCAAAACTGTGAATATGACAGTTCACTGATATTCGAATTCAAGGGTTCAAATTCGAATCACAACCATTCAAATTCGAATCACAATTAGGTGAACCTAGTGTACAGACCTAGGGATATGTTAGGCATGTCCACGTGTCCGTTCGTGTCCAGAAATTAGGACACAAACGTGTCAAAACACAGAAAAACAAATGTATCAATAAACAACATTATTAATCCTCGTGCACGTGTGTCGATCGATCCAGGACACGACACAGACATCCAAGTGTCACGTGGACGGGTCAGAGGGTAGAGGGGGTCGTGGTCTAGGGGTGTATAATCCTGATACATCATCTCGTGTCCACGTGTCAACGAAATTCGCGCGTATCAGTGAGCTTTTACGCGCGTGTGTGTGTGTGTGCACGACCCGTGCCGATTGAATATCTCTCAAAATACTCGATGATATTACCTAAAATTTTGTGTGCACAGTGTCAGTCATTTCCCGCACCCACACGCAAAACTTCATGTGTCGGGGTGCCGTGTCGTGTCTGCTAGGACACCCGAGCAGCAGGACACTGTACGACAGTGTCGTACAGTGTGCTCGTGTCCATTTTGGACACGGACACGGGCCTAAATCATGCTCAGTCCATTTGATTTGTGATCTAAACTTAAAAACCTATTTTTTCATTCAATTAGTTTTTGAAATTAATACCTTTTAATTCTCACAAGCATTTCATCGAACACGTTATTAAATAAACCGATACGTGTCCGATACGGACACGAAATGGATACGAACTCCTACCAAACTTGGGCTACACCTAGGGGAACCCTAAATGAATGCATCTATGAAGAAAAATCATGATTTCAATGGGTGTAGATAGGTTTACCTATTGAGAGCTAGAATCTTAATGTAAAGAGCCTCAATTCGACGTCTTCCTCGATTTTCTCCGGTTCAACCGTCCTCGAACCTTGCTAGAAAGCACCCACTAGTATCCTCTACTGTTGGGAATGATGATGCAATTGATTTGACTCAATTTGGCCTCAATTTGGATTAATTGGAAGAGTTTAGGGAAGAACAAGGTAGGGCTTTTTCTAGGTTTTGTAGAGGAGGCAATTATTTCTTAAGTGGGATACTTATAGGAGGAAGGGGGCTTGTATGGCTGTTGAAAACATTAGGGTTAGGGTTTTAGATGAGTGGTTGAGGTTCCTCCACCCAATTTCCAAGCTTCCTATTGGTCCAAGGCTTCTTTTCACAAATATCTTAAAAAGAAAATATCCTTCCTAATAATATCTAGATATTACTAACCTTGGCACTTAGTAGGAATGTTCTAACCTTAATTTTAACCTCATGACTAATCTAGGTTAGGTTAACTTCTAGGTTATGGCTTCACTAAAAGACCAGCACAATATTTAATTAATATAAACTACAAATTCATAAAATTGTCAAAATGACCAAAATACCCTTAGGCTAAAAATTGGTAATATGAAATTCTAATCACGTGACTAGGCTCCTTTGGTCATGGTTATTCTCTAGGCTTAGCAATACTAGGGTTTAACTAGTTAACCATCAAAATCACCAATCAACATTTTAAATAGTTTTAAATTAATTAAAAATCACCAAAAATCATAATATGATTTAAATATCATTATTAAATGATTATAATTATAAAATTTCAAAATTTCCCTTATTTGGAAAACTGGGTGTTACAATCTATCCTCTTCATGCAATCATTATTTTATTTAACTTAATCGCCTCTATGTTAAGTGAAATCCCATACCGTGGATCATGGTAATTCATAATGAGTACTTTTGTACGGGGTACGGTATACACAACTCTATAACGATACCCGTACGGTTAGGTTGTAGGTCTTACATAGCGTAATGCAACAATCAAAACTAACTACGGAATAATCATGCCTTGACCATAAAGTACACATGCTGCTTTTGTAGAAAAATAAATTGAAGCCTGCACGTGCCTGTATGCCAATATTTGGAATCAGCCAGTCGATTACAATAGTTTATAGTTAATATGAACGTGTCTCATTCATTCAATTCAATAAGACGACTAGCCAGTCTCTTAGTTCCAACTAGGAACGCATGATCAATTTTTAGTCAAGGTCATAATCAATGCCTATCAACGTCAATTAATGTCAATTCGGGACAAGAATCAGCCAAAAAGGCATTATGGGCTAGAGTTTATGCGGACGGGAAATTATTGGTTCATGCGGCTGATTTAAAACATGCATATGCGGCTAAGAAATAACAAGTCTATACGGCTGGGGATAGGGGCCCTATGCGGCTCGGGTCCCGAACTCATGCGGCTGGGATTTGAGTCTCATGCGACTGAAAATGACAAGTCACATGCGGCTGGGAATAGCAAGTCACATGCGGCTCAGAATTAACAAAGCCTTATGCGGCTGAGAAAGCTAAGCGCTTATGCGGCTGAGAAAATCATGTTCTCATGCGGCTAATGAGCTTCATGTGGCTGGAAATAACATGCGGCCATGCGGCTGAGAAAAATATTAGGTCTATGCGGCTGAAGGAACTTATCCTGATGCGGCTGAAAATGTCATGCCCTATGCGGCTGGGGTTCACCCGGCCTTATGCTGCTAAGAAAGACAAGTCTATACGGCTGAAATAACACAAGCTTATGCGGCTAAGAACTATAAAGTCTCATGCGGCTGAAATAACACGAGCTTATGCGGCAGAGAGATCATGTTCTCATGCGGCTGAGAAATGACTGAATGCATATGCGACTGCGAATCACCAAGCCTATGCGGCTGAGAACTAATAAGCGCTTATACGGCTGGAAAATAAGTCAATGCCACGTGGCCAAGACTCCCTGCGGCCAGCATTTTATGCGGCCAGAACTTCATGCGGCTAACACTTTATGCGGCCAGGATACTTCATGCGGCCAACACTGTTCTTTTTCTCCAATTTTCGAGAACAGAACCATGGAAGCCATTGTTTCCAACCTCTCTAAATCCTTTATTCCAAGCCTAACTCTGGACTTCTATAGGTCAAAATAGGGTAGAACGAAATTTTCTACAACATGGAACCATCAAAACTTGAAAAATAACAAAGTTACTAGATCAAAACCCAAGAAATTGAAAAATACAAACAAGTTCAGATCTACACAAAATGAGCCATGGAAATTGCAAATACTAAATACTAAAGAGACTTAAGATCAAGTAAGGAAGATGATGGAAGAATAATACTGGGGTTCCATCATGAAGCAAGTTGGCACTTGCCTATGCGGCTGGGTAGGTGGGGGAGGATTTATGAGGAAGAAGAAGAGTTATGAGAAGAAGTAATGACGAGAGAGAAAAGGGGATGGGGCTTTAAATGAAGAGGGGGTAGGTGGGTTCATGTTGAACCACCCGATGGCTGGAAAATAAACCAACTCAGGCCGAAGCAAAGCAGAAATTAAAATGCTGAAAGTAAAATTGCGAGAAAATTAATTAACGTGAATTAAAGGAATTTAAATACAGAACAATACATGATAAATATTAAATAAATACATTCAAGCAGTACACGTATTAAAATACGTATTCTGGGAACGGAAAGTGACATCTCTATCCTCCTTAAAAAAATTCCGTCCTCGGAATTTCAAATCTAAGCAAGATATAAACATCAGGGTCAAACTAATCTAAGTACAAGTAATTTAAGCAAGCAATCATTTTACAATATCAATAGCAAGTAATACATCTATGTTTATCTATCTATGATATTAAGCAGTTCTATCCATAGGGTGACAAGCATGCGGAGTTGAGACAGTCAAGGTATACGGAAAAAAATATACCTTGTGAGTCAAACAGGTGCGGATACCATGACCGGATATCATCCTCACGTTCCCACGTTGACTCTCCTAAGGAATGATGACCCCAAGTAACACGGACAAGGCTAATTGTTCGGTTCTTGAGTACCTTCTTCCTTCGGTCCAAGATAGACACCGACTGTTCCTCGTAAGACAGGTTGGTACCAACAAACAGCTTAGAATGATCGAGGATATGGCTTGGGTCCGATACATACCTACGCAACTGAGATACATGAAACACATCATGCACCTCTCGTAACGAAGGTGAAAGTGATAAACGATAAGCAACATCGCCTATCCTATCAAAGATAGCAAATGTGCCTACGTATCACGGACTCAACTTTCTACGAACGCCAAATCTAATGACCCCACGGGTAGGTGAGATCCGCAAGAACACGTGGTTACCAACAGAGAATTCTAGCGGCCTACGATGCTGGTCTGCCCAATGAAGATACCGATCTTGCGCAACTCGAAGTCGCTCTCTAATTTCCTTAACCACTTTAACTGTCTGAACAATCATTTCTGGGCCTAACATCTTCCTCTCTCCGATATCATCCCATGCTAGTGGCGACCTACACTTCTTACCATATAGTGCTTCAAATAGCACCATCTGGATACTGGCTTGGTAACTGTTGTTGTACGAGAACTCGACTAAGTGCAGGTGGCTCTCCTAAGATCCTCCAAAATCTAGGGTGCAAGCTCGCAATATATCTTCTAAAGTCTGAATTGTTCTTTCTAATTGCCCGTCCGTCTGTGGAAGGTAAGCCGTACTAAATCTTAACTTGGTACCCAGACTATGATGTAAGCTCTTTCAGAAATGTGATGTAAAGTGGGTATCTCTGTCTGACACAATACTGACAGGGACTCCATGCTGCCTGACTATTTGCTGTATATACAACTCTGCTAACTTTTCTGTGGATTGCCCTACTCTAAAAGAAAGAAAATTTGCCACCTTTGTAAGCCGATCTACTATTACCCAAATAGCATCTTTACCACTTGGCAATCTCGGTAAACCGGTCACAAAGTCAATTGTGATGTGTTCCCACTTCCATTCTAGAATAGAAAGCGGTTGTAATAATCCGGCTGACCTCTGCTGTTCTGTCTTCACTTGCTGACATACCAAGCAACGGGAAACGAATCTAGCTATCTCCCTCTTCATCCCGTTCCACCAGAAGTGCTGCTTGATATCTTGGTACATCTTGGTTCCTCCAGGGTGTATAGAATACTGAGAACTGTGAGCTTCTGTCATAATCTCCTGTCTGATATCTCCACTAGGCACACATAGGCGTGATCCAAACCTAAGTGTACCATCTTTATAGATTTGTATCTTCTTTTTGAGTCCTGACTCACATTCTGTCCTAAGCTTCTGAATCCTCGGATCCTGTGCCTGAGCTGCCTTGATCCTGTCTACTAAGTCAGATTGAACTTATAGACTTGCCAGAATTCCTACATCACTGGGAAGCATAACCTCGATGCCCATCTCCTGAAGGTCTTCTAAGATATATTTCTGTGTTGTCAACATAAATGTGCCGCCTCTTCTGCTAAGAGCATCTGCTACCACGATAGCCTTGCCTGGATGATAATGAAGCTCCACGTCGTAATCCTTGATCAGCTCTAACCAACTTCTCTGCCTCATGTTCAGCTCCTTCTGAGTAAAGATGTACTTCAGAATTTTGTGGTCTGTGTACATGTCCACTCGATCACCATATAAGTAATGCCTCCATAGCTTCAAAGCAAATACTACTGCCGCCAACTCCAAGTCATGAGTTGGGTAATTCTTCTCGTGGTCTCGAAGTTGCCTAGATGTATACGCTATCACCTTCCTATGTTGTATGAGGACGCACCCAAGTCCTTTTCCTGACGCATCACAATACACAGTAAAACCTCCGGGTCCAACTGGCAATGTAATAATAGGTGCTGATATCAACTTCTGCTTCAAAGTCTCAAATGATGTATGGCATTCTACCGACCAGACGAATGGTACGTCCTTCCGTGTCAAGCGGGTCATGGGTGCTGAAAGCCTTACAAAATCTGATACGAACCTTCTGTAATATCCTGCCAATCTTAAGAAACTCCGTACATCAGCTACGGTCTTGGGTACTGGCCAACTCTCTACTGCTTCTACCTTCTTAGGATCCATCGCTATTCCAGCTCCTAATATGATGTGACCCAAAAATGAAATATGATCCGTCCAAAACTCATACTTGCTGAGCTTGGCATACAACTGGTTCTCTCTCAGAACCTGTAATACTTTTTTGAGGTGATCTTCATGCTCCTCCTCACTCGCTGAATATACGAGAATGTCGTCGAGGAACACACCGACAAACTGGTCTAAGTATGGAATAAAGATGCGGTTCATCAAATCCATAAATATTACTGGAGTATTGGTCAAACCAAACGGCATTACCAAGAATTCATAATGTCCATGCTTTGACCTGAATGCTGTCTTGGAAATATCCTTCTTCCGAACCCTCACTTGATGATACCCTGAACGAAAATCTATCTTGGAGAAAACTCTAGCTCTGTTCAACTGATCAAACAAGTCGTCAATCCTGGGTAATGGGTATTTGTTCTTCACTGTTGCCGCGTTAAGCTTCCTGTAATCGATGCACAATCTGGATGACCCATCCTTCTTTCCCACAAGTACTACTGGTGTTGTCCATGGTGATACGCTAGCTTGGATGAACTTCTTCTCCTTCAATTCCTCTATATACTGATATACCTTGGCCTGCTCTGAATCCGCCATTCTATAAACTCGATCGGATATCGGTTTACTTCTAAGTACCAATTCTATGCTGAACTCAATATCTCTAACCGGTGGTAGACCGGGAAGTTCTTCAGAAAATACGTCTAGAAACTCTTCAACTACCTTCGAAACTTAAACTTCTTCCATTACCGTTACTACTCCCTGTTCTTGCTGAGTTGCCACTGATCTGACTAAGGTGAACCGCTTCATGCCTGGAATATCAAAAGATACACTCCCTCTATGACAATCTATTATCGCATGACTGTCTTTCAGCCAGTTCATGCCTAAGATAACGTCAAAATTTCCAACAGGAAATTCTATCAACCGGGCGGGTAAGGAATGCCCGCAAACTACAACGCTATATGCTACGATAATCCTACTAACTCCTACGAGCCCATTGCCAGTGAGTATATTCAACCTCCCTGGCAATGCCTCGAACTCCATTCCTAGTCGTATCGCAAATTGTACAGATATAAATGAGTGTGATGCTCACGAATCAAACAATGCTACTGCGGGATATGAGGCGACGAGAATGTTACCTGCTACAACATCTCCCGATGCCAATGCCTCTTCCAAGGACAGAGTGAATGCCTGCCCTCGACCTCCTTGTTGGTTCCCATGCTGCGGCCTAGCTTGGTGCTGCTGCTGGCCCCTGCCTTGGTGATGCTGGGGTGGTCTATGTTGTTGCTGCATCGGTGGTCCCTGCTGTCAAAACATCTGAGCCTGCGACATGAACGGACGTTGCACCAACGGTCTCACTGCCACCACTAGTCCTCGATACTTGGCCTGCCCCTGGTGCTGACAGAGCAGAAAATTATTGTACTGGTCCTCCTAACCTCGAATTCATG
>JANAVB010039391.1:7500-45000 GCA_029216955.1 Iris pallida | reverse complement strand
ACGGCACCATATCTTGTCCGATATGCATGGAAAATAGTAAGGCGTTCCGCCTTAAGCATGGAGGAAAAACTTCTTTCTTTGATTGTCATCGTCAATTTCTGTCCGCGAGTCATCCTTGGAGAAAGAACAAGGACGCGTTCAGAGCTGGAAAACAAGAATTTTCTCATCCGCCTGCCAGATTATCGGGATACGATATTTGGAAAGATGTAAAGGACTTGCCCACTGTAATGGAAGATCCATCGAACAATCGTGTCGATGGGTTCGGACAAAGGCATAACTGGACCAAACGGAGTATCTTCTAGGACTTGCCTTATTGGAAAGATAATCTTATAAGGCATAATCTTGATGTTATGCATATCGAAAAGAATGTGTTCGATAATGTCTTCAATACCGTCATGGATATTAAAGGAAAGACGAAGGACAATCCAAAAGCAAGACAAGATATTACCGAGATATGCAAGAATCCTTTTCTGAACTTGATATAAAGGGGAGCTGGTGGACAATTAAGTAAGCCGATAGCACAATACACATTGAGCAAGGAAGATAGATTAATAATCTGCAAGTGGATATCTACTTTAAGATTTCTCGACGGCTATGTGTCGAATTTGTCTAGATGCGTTGATCTCAATGAACGCAAGCTAACAGAAATGAAGAGTCATGACTGCCACGTGTTTATGGAAAGATTACTGTCCATTGCTTTGAAAGAGTTGTTGCCTTCTGCTGTATGGGTTCCGTTGGCCGAACTATCTATATTTTTTAGGGATATTTGTTCAACTAAGTTGACTGTGCAACACATGGTTGAACTTGAGGAGAAGATTATCTTAACAATTTATAAGTTGGAGAAAATATTTTCTCCTGGCTTCTTCGACAGCATGGAGCATCTACCGATTCATCTAGCATACGAAGCCCGTGTCGGTGCATCTGTTCATTATCGATGGATGTACCCATTTGAAGGTACATAAAAATCAATATAATTTAAGTTGAATTTCAGTGGGTTTTAAAATTCATTCTTAATTTTCAAGATAATTTGTCTCTCTAGATACCTACACCATCTAAAGAAGAAAGTTGGCAACAAGGCTCATACAGAGGCTTCGATATACGAAGCATATCTTATCGAAGAGGTGTCAAACTTCTGCTCCATTTATTTTGATACTAGTCATGCTAACTGAATCGGTCATAGGGTATCAAGGCTCATACAGAGGCTTCGATATGTATACTAGTCACGCTAACTGAATCGGTCATAGGGTATCAAAACACACAAGCAGTCTAGGGTGCTAAACAAAAGTTACAAAAACAACAACCCATCAAAACTGTAAGGCAGTCTACCATCCTATATAGAAACTGGTACTCATCATAATAATAATAAAAAGTAAGTACCCATTATCTTTAAAGGGTTCAGAAAAAGAAAATCAAAATCAAAATTAAAGAATGAAAGCCAATTGCATGGAAATCCAATCACAGTATATACAGAGCGTTAGAGAGGGAAAAACTAGCATTATGTGTATAGGGACATGTTCATATGGTTAGATAGTAGGCGTGCGTGTACGTGAATACATATGAAATTGTATATAAAAAATTGGGTTCCAAAACAACAGCTATCAAGTTACACTAATCATGGCATTTTTTTTTGTAAGAATAATAGCAAGAAAGAAATAACGATAAAAATCTGTTTTGCTTATCTATTTAAAGAAGAACTATTTTTTTTTTGAAATCCAGAGCTAAATTTTCAAATCCAAGATAAAGTCTAGCAAAATCATCGATTCATTGTATTAAGAAGAAACTCATAGCAAGAAGTTACGCAAAGGTTTATAAAAATAGGCAACCTACTCTTAAGTTAAATAATGAGAAGCAAACAAAACAAAACAATTAATAAAAAAAATATTTTTTTGAAGGACAGAAACAAAAGTAGAGAAACGTGTTCGAAAACATTTAAAGTAAAATCTGATAATCATATGCGTCTATCCAGAATCATGGTACTCTAAATCCTCGTCATACTAGTAAGCAAGGCTACGATAATCACAGAGTCCTCGACTTTGGCACATACCTCTAGAATCATGGTATTTAACATTTTCGCGATGCCGCGCGCTTGGCTGCGAAAACCTTAAATTCCCACACCCGAGAAATAGATCCAAGTCAGACTATATGTCCTCACCATGCTGGCTAATATGACTGTAGAAGACTAGACTCCACAACTTAGATTACCTAGCCCATATAATTTCATCTTGACAAAATTAATTTAAATCAACAATGAATACTCAAAAATCAATTCAATTTATCAACGAACATCAAAATCCAAAAGTGAACAAAATCCATAAAATACAACTCGGATGCAACAGCTATCATCAAAATTTAAAATTCAATAATCATCCTTCAAAATCAATAAATACAAACTCAAATTCAATAATAATCCATCAAAATCAAATTCAATAGCAGAAAGTAAAGATAAATCAATCAAGGAAAAAAGAGTTTTCAAATCGAAGTTAAATAAGATTCTCAAGGGTCATCCCGGGAATCTCTCAAGGGTCCTAACTGTGATTGAGTACCTTCAAAATATATCCTAATCCTACTGCAGGCTGTAGTGGTACTCTAGTTCGAATACCACTACACTTTAGTCTCGACCTGCATGGGCCACCACTAAAAATGTGTCACGACCCGCACCCTAGGGTTAGGGCACGAGAACGTAACAACGCCCAGCCTACGCCGCAGTGTCGACGGTAGAACGCTGTCCTAGGTCTCAATGCATACAACAGTATAAGACTAAACAATTTATACTCCCCGAATGGGGGTGACATAGCAGATACAGTCTCAATCACATCTAAGGTAGAGCATATGAGGATAGATGAAACATAAAATCCAAAAGAGGTACAACAGAGGGAAATCTAAGTGTCTAAGATACAAACTCAGAAATACATCTCAAAACTCAAATACAGTAATCCACAAAATAAATACAACTCCAGACAACTGAGAATAGCTAACTAAACAACCTCTAATGTGTCTCCTCTAGGCTAGCAGGCACCTCCAAACTATCTGTAAAATTTGTCAACGTATCCTGTCAGGAAAATGAGCAAGTACAAACACCAACAGCAGTTCCATGTGAATTGACAAATACTATAAGAGACAGTAATAATGAAATACAAGACAAAGAGTATAGGCGACTTGGGAACCATTCGAAAGCCGAGTTACAACCCTTAAACCAAACAAGGACCGGGGTTGTAACCCTTCTTTCGAACAGAACCTAGTCCCATCATCATGGTACAGTATAAAAGGCAGGTAGAGCATATGAGAAATGAATCATAACATGGTGAAAGTACAATAAGTAAAGGTGAACTGGAATGTAAGATATGACAACAATAAATAAAAAGTGATTTGAATTATTCGAGCGATATGTGATCGGCTAGGGAATCATGGTAGGGTTATCCACTTGGCCCGACAATCACATGAAAATCAGGAAAGGGTCATGCCGGCCAACCTGGATAACATGGACATGGAGTATCTGCTACACCCTACGTGAGGTGAGGGTGGCGCTAGCAAAATAGTGACATGGGGCTTTGATCACATAACCTCTAATAATTCCCCCAATATATCCCCCGAATAGTATCACGGATCTGGACATGGCATGTCATGACACGGGGTTCGGGAGTAGGTGATCAGCCTACTCCCAATATGTGTCTATATAAGTACAGGAACACGGAAATGTCTCATACCCATATACCAAGAAAGTCCAAGAATAACATCTGATGTCAGGATCCCGTATACTAGTCCGTGAACCGTCGTGTCAGGAATCAAGTATAACACTACGACTGAATCGGATATAGTAGATATCAAGACAATGAAAACTATCAGTGAATGTACTCGCCTGTGGTCCTGAGCTGATAAGTATAGAGGGTCCAACTGAAGCCACAGAGTCCTATTTAAAGCAACACAGGTTACAAGGTGTTCAAGTTATATTAAAAGAGTCTCTATAAACAATCTATTTTATTCTAGGTTTTTCTAGTCAAATTAACCCTAGGTCAACTCCGGTCGATAATCTAGTCAAACTAGGTCAAGCGTTGACTTACAGTTGACTTTGGGTCAACTGGTCAACTTTGGTCAAGCAGGGTCAATCTAGTCTAATTATTAAAGAATAAAGTGTACTTCGTTATTTGTACGTCGAAACTTACGACACGCAAACCGAGATAAAAATATCAACGGTAAAGTTGATAATCTTATTATGGTGATCCACGTGCCCATCTTGTCAATTTCAGCGATGTGAGATCACTGGAATTGACAGAGCTCAGTTTCGTTGTACTAATCCCGAAATACGAGCATTATATGAATTAATTATTAATTAATTATAACAAGGCTAAACTTAGAGAAACTATCAACAAATATTGTCGGACGATGAAATGAACATCGCCAACGTGTCCAGAATAGTCAAATTAGCTAGGATAGCCTACCCATCGGTCCAATTTGGACACAAGGGCAAAAAGGTAATTTCGGGTCAAAACGGTGTCCGTGTCGGAGCCGTTTTGCACCGAAAAACATACAAAAAAACAAGTCAATAAAATATAACAAATTATATGTCCACGAAACCATAATGACGATACGAATCCAACGGTATCTCTAGAATTGGATTCCGTTGACCCGATCTCAATTTGGCCCGTTGACCAGAACTTGGAATTCCGGTTTACACGAAAATGCGGGCCGGAGCCAAAGTTCTCAAAACTCAGCAAACTACATGTCAACGAGTCCAGAATGACGATACGAACTCAACGGTATATCCGGAATTGGATTCCGATGAGCCGATCTCAAAATGACCCGTTGGCCCGGATATTGGTATCCGACTTGCACCGAAATGCGTGCCGGACCCAACGTCCACCAAACATAGCAAATTATACGTCAACGAGTCTAGAATGACGATACGAACTCAAGGGTATCTCCAAAATTGAATTCCGATGAGCCGGCGTCAAAAAGTCCCGTTGACCCAGAAAGTGGGACCCGCTTTGTACCGAAATGCGTGCCCGGGCCCACGTTCTCCAAATCTAACAAATTTTATATGAAAATATGCCAGAACGACGCCACGAATCTAATGGTGGTATCAAAAATGAAATCTGGAGTCCCGTGTTCAAAATAGAATTTTACAAGTTGAAAATTACGAATTCGGACGACCAACTTTGGCGTCGAATTCAACCAATCAAACAAGCTCACAATGAAACAAAACTGGAGGGTAGCAAGAGGGTTATACCAGCTTCGTACCGGAACTGGTAGCACGCTAAACGGAGCTGCGGTGGACGAGATACAAGCTGACGAAGTTGGCCCCGCGAAACTGTCCAAATTAAATACAATTTAAACGGTCAACTTGGTGGCCGGTTTTCATGTATCAAACGATAAAATTAACGGACGAAATTCGACAGGGATAAAGGTGGATATACCAAGATTGCGATGGAGCGAAGAAATTGCCGATCTAACGGTCAGATCTCCAGGAAAATGCGCACGAAGTTGCTGCGATGGGGCAATAAAACGAACTTCATTTCGCGTGCGTCACGACGGGATGTCGACGTAAACGCACGAATCGCCTCGACGGCACGTCCCGGAGGACGGTGGCCGTCAGGGACTGCTCGTCGAAGCTTGACGCATGGCCAGGGGGGCCACGGCGGCCCACGCGGCGGCGCGGCGGCACACGTCGGCGGCCCGCGCGCGCTCGCGTGCGCGCGCCTGCGTGCACTACAATATTTGCTGCCGTTGCTGCTGTGCTCGCGCGGGAGGCTGCGCCCTAGCCCGGCGAGGCAAGGGGCGGCGCACGGCCAGCCTACCACGACGACGAGGGGCAGCCATGCGAAGGTGGCCCATGGGTGGCGGGCTGGAATGTAGGTGCGGTGGAGGAGAGATGATGAGATGAAGGAGGAGGAAAGAAGGAGAGGTGGAGGAGAAAGGTGGTGGTGGCCGACGGTGGATGGCCGGCCAGGGGTGGTCAGCCATGGAGAATGGTTAGGCCATGGCTCGGGTTGGAGGAGGCTGGGTTTTGAAGGAGGGGAGAATGGTTGCTGTTATGGGTGTGGAGTGTAGGAAAAGTTGTAGGGAAAAAATTAAAGGAAGAGAGAGAAAGATAGAATAAGAGAGACAGAGAAAGAGATTGCTTTTCCACACATTTAGGGCCGGCCATGTGGGAGTGTGGGAATGCATGGAAATTAATGGTTGGGATTAATGTAGGAAGATCAATGGCCATGATGGAAAATAGGAAAATAGGTAATTCCAAAAGGATTAAATCAAGCAAAATTTCCCATTAAATAATATAAATAGATAAAATAAGAAATTAATATTTTTGGGCAATAAATATGAGGGTGTCCCGATGGAGGGCAACATGGAGCTGGACTGGGCTCGGTGGAGCCGGATTGGATCAAAACTGGACATTACGCGAAAATCGAATTAAAATTAGGAATCGATGATCATGGGCAAATAAGTAGCACATGGGAATTCCAATAAATGGGACACAAGTAGCAGACGGATAGTAGGCTCAAAGTGGGCCATGTCCATAGTTGGGGCTGACAGGTTTTGGTCGACAGGGGACCCACAAATCAAGTTGGAAGATGTATGTGACGCCGTGGAGTGAAATAAAATCGGGTCACATGTCGGAAAAGTTGTGCGAATCAATGGAGCACAAAATGACGTGTCTGAATGGGACACGAAGGTCATGGGTGACGAGCGTCTCGAGTAGATCATCAATGAGGAGTTGGTTTCAAGAAACTGACTGGTCTTGCACTCCCAATTTAAAAGTCATGGTAACGTGCTGAAAATGATCAAGGAAAAGAGTGGGAAAAATAAATAATAATCAAAGGGTCTAAATTGACCCGAAGTTCAGCGAAGCAGAAAGAGTACAAGGGAATAAGTTTGGATGGGACACTATATACCGTCATAAAGGTAATCATGTCCACTCCAAAACTCGTGAAGAAGATTTCCAGAATTGAACATCCCTGATACTCCAAATATCAATGGCACAGAAAAGCACACTTAAGGAAAATAATTCAATAAATTATTTAATGAAACCAATAAATCAGAAAATAAAATAAAAAAAAAAAATCAACTCGAAATTCAGGGTGCTCACAGTGGGCCCCGGAGTACCCCCATACTCGGTTCCATCCGGTTACTGGAGAGTACATGCGCGGACCCGCAGATCCTCCGACGGTACCAGAGAGGCCGAGAGGCGAGTTCCGACGAGAGATATGGCCCGCGGGGACCTCGTAAGTAAATTTAAGATAATTTATTAAATTTCTTTAATTTATTCAAGTTAATAATCCAGTCGTTTCTTCTTTGTAGGTTTTTTCCGTTTATTGTTGCCAGGGCTCTTGGAGAAATTATCAGGGCTAACTTCCATGGTCCCTACCTCAACTTTTCGTCGGTGCCCCCAAACTTGAAGTACGTCTGGCTCGACGAGTTGAGGGTATATATCTATATCTTCTGGTTAATTATTAGTTACTCTTTAATTAACCATTTTTTAAATTATATGATAATTGAATTTGTATGTTAGACGACGTACTGGTGGCCCCCCTATCGCGAGGACGCGATCCGCAGGACCTACAGAAGCGCTGCCTCGAAGAAGATACGAGATATGATTCATGACCTGAAAATGGGGCAGACGAGGCCGAATTGGATCCGGCAGGACTATTACGAGGACCTCTTAGATATGATGAATACTCCTGCGTACAAAGAGAAATCGGGGAAGGTGAAGGCGAA
The DNA here is from genome assembly GCA_029216955.1 of Iris pallida. Taxonomy (NCBI): domain Eukaryota; kingdom Viridiplantae; phylum Streptophyta; class Magnoliopsida; order Asparagales; family Iridaceae; genus Iris; species Iris pallida. The sequence continues at coordinate 37,290 of JANAVB010039391.1, read as the reverse complement.
CGACGGGCCGCGGGGCTTCATACGAGGGGATCAAGGCCCCACGCAGCGACGCTTGCAGATCTGGTGAGATACCGTAAATTTATTTCACTATCGAATTAGGTATTATTAATATACGGAGTTAATTAAGTTCTACGAAAATTTCGTATACAGACCCAACGGGCGGTAAAGGAGGAAAGTGCGCCAGAATCAGACACCAAGCACGACGTGTTCCAGCATACGCACAAGAGACAGAAGGACAGAAACTTTATCGATGAGAGGGCCAAGGAGACTGATGTAAGTACTTATGTTTATGAGATTTACGTTAGAATTAAAAGTATTCAGACTATAACTTAGGTAAACTTAGGATTCATACTTAACTTAGTAAAATATAGGATTTAGATTACAACTTAGGTAAATCTTATAATATAAACACATTCATTTGATAGGCTGCGTATCGTGAGGCCCTTAGTCGGGCTCAGTTAACTGACACCGAGGATGTCGGTGAAACGACGCCCGCCTGGACGGCCTCTTCTTTGGTCGCTCGCAATGACTTGTTCGTAGATACCGTCGACGGCTTTAAGAAAGGGTATCTGTACGGAGTCGGCTCCCTAGGGCCGTTGCACATGGCGACTCAGATATTTCTACCGACACCGCCTCCTCCCGCGACCCCGGCAGACGATGATGTTAGGTCACAGCTTACGCAGCTGCACGAGGCGGTATCGTCCTTGCGGGAGGAAATTGCCACGTACTTTCCTCCTCCGTCTGCTGCTGCCGGTCCGTCTGCTGCTGGTGTCGGTCCGTCTTCTACTGGTGCCGGTCCGTCGACTGCTGCTCCTGGTCCTTCTTCCGTCGGTCATCTTTCTTTCAACCCGACTGCCCCTCTGGTACTGCCTACGACTGTGACGGCACTCCTTGATCTCATGTCGCCAGAGCAGCTACGCGGACTTCCGAGCAGTGTCTTCGAAGGCTTGCCGCCGTACCTAGTGGAGCAGTAGTATTTTCGTCGGGCGCAGGAGGGATTACCACCACCGAACAATCGAACTCCTCCTCCTCCTTGAAGTATTGTAATTAAGAAAATTTAGAATATTTGTAGGAATTTTGGAATATTTGTGGGAATTTCGGATTATAACGACGAATATTAGTTTATGATTTTAGGATAATTGGTGTCTATTATATCTTGGTTTGGTTTGGTCTATGTGATTCTTGGATAATGGTGTGCATTAAATTCGTATGTGCATATTTGGTCTATGTGATTCTTGGATAATTGGTGTGTATTATATATTTGGTCTATGTGATTGTTGGATAATTGGTGTGCATTATATATTGGTTTGGTTTATGCTTATTTGTGTGAACAGGAAAAGCTCTGCAATTTTTTCAAAAATATCTCAGGTAGCGACGGACTAGTGACCGGTTAGCGACGGATGTTTCCAGTTTTCGACTACTGTTCGATGGAATATCCGTCGCTAACTGGAGATTTGAAACTGTTTCCAGTTAGCGACGGGTGGTCGACGGATTTGCGTCGGACAATCCGTCGCTAAGGTTCTGGAAATACCTAGTTCGACGGCATAGCGACAGAACATCCGTCGCCAAGGTTTTAGAAATGCATGACATTTCCAGAACCATGGCGACGGATTATCCGCCACTAGTCAGTCGCTACGTCGACAGATGAGCGATGGAGTCGCGACGACATATCCATCGCCATGGTTCTGGAAATGTCAAGCATTTCCAGAACATGGTCGACGGATTATCCGTTAGGATTCTGTCGCTAATCCGTCCTTTGTTAGCGACGGCGATCGACAGAATAGCGACGGAACGATACACTCTGATACGCTGTTACGACGGTTTGTCGACAGACCGTTCCGTCGCTAGCGTCTACACAGTTCAGTATTTAATACTGGAAATCGACGAAAGACCGTCGGGAACTCGTCGCTAATGCATCGTATTGTGACGATGAAAACTCGTCGCTATTCCGTCGCTTGACGACTACTTAGCGACGGAGCTTTATTAGCGACGAACTGATTACCGACGGATGGGCGACGGACCTGGCCGTCGCTAAATCGACATATTTTGGTAGTGTTGGTTGAGTAGTACATTCTGCTCTTGCAACTGAGCGTGCATGCGCTGCTGGGCCAACATCTGGTGTTGCTGAGTAGCCATCATCCCTCTCATGATCTCCAGAAGGGCTGGTGTATCCACTTCCACAGGGGTAGGTGAACTATTGGTGGCGTTGGAACCTCCGGATACTGCGGTCCAGCTGCTGGATCCACTATCACTTCTTCTTGGATAGTCTCCTGAGGTAGTACTGGCCCTTGATGATGCTGATCAACATGGTCATGTTGCCCATGTTGCCCTTGTTGTTGCTGTCCAGTTCTAACAGATGCGGACGAAGTGCCCCTAAGAAAAGGGACAAGAGAGCAATCAAACGACCGGACATGAAAGATCAAATGAAGTCGAAGGATATCGGAATGTCAAGCTAAGGTTGAGAACAACGAATCATGAGATCAAGAAGGAACATGTGTGATTGAGACATCCTATAAATTAAAACACCCCACAAGTCTGAAATAGACCTGCATGGGCCACCACTAAAACCTTGCCACGCCCCAGAACCAGAATATTGGAGAGCGGGAGAATGACTCAGCCAGCTACGTATTACGGGTAGATGAATACCGTATAATACGATCAATGCTATCTAAAAGACGAGGGGGTGCATACTACATAAAAGTTTTACTATGGTCACTTCACATCTATTGTCTCATTCATTCAAACAAGAAACAGAAATAGAGAACATGTAAGATAAAGCAGTAAGGTGTCCCAAACGCTCAGTCAAAATGTTCTTGATATCTGGCTTTACAAAACATAGCCAGATGATGTAGCAAAGTATACACAATTGTTTATCAGTTGCAGCCTGACTTTAGTTACAATGATACAAAAGTAATTACAAGACAATCCGACTAACATGTCGGTGCCAAACGACAAGTATAAAGTAAATAACAAAATGAGCGGAGAAGTAAGGAACCCACTCGAGTCCTCCTGTGATCATTCCTCTAGTATTGACCATCTTGGAGGTGGAAGTAAGCTGAGTCCTCGGGGACCGGCTCTAAATCTGGCCATGCAAAACCAGAGAGGTTAGACCTCTAATAGCAAGTACCGCAAGGAAGCACGATATGAGGAATTAAAACCAGTAATAAGAAAGATATGATAAATAGATCTATGCTTGCTACTAGGATTCACATAACATCACGACACTTCGAACCAACCTCCCAACCAAACAAGGACAAAAGTTGGCCTATCATGTCCTGACATTCTGATCATCTCTTAGTCAACAGAGTAGGTACAGTACACAGACAAATCAATTTAAACGGCCATTCAACTCCTACGGCTTGCTACTGTGAGTTCCAAGTTACCTTAGAAATATAAAATAGGGGTTCCTCAGTTCTTACTATGTACAAACAAGGCTAGTCTATCCAATCAATCAATTGCGCCAATCATGAATTAGACGAGTCCCAGCGGGACGCCCGTCATCAATATACAATATACAATAAATAATATAAGCAGATACCGCTCCCTGCCCGTGTGGCAGATTTGTAGTATCTGTGGGAACCAGCCGGCCTGTCGGGCACTAATAGTCCTAAAGAGGGCTGCCATGTAAGAACTTGGGAATCCATCCTCTCCATGCAATCATTATTTTATTTAACTTAATCGCCTCTATGTTAAGTGAAATCCCATGCCGTGGATCATGATAATTCATAATGAGTACTTTTGTACGGGGTACGGTATGTACAACTCTACAACGATACCCGTACGGTTAGGTTGTAGGTCTTACATAGCGTAATGCTACAATCAAAACTAACCACAAAATAATCATGCCTTGACCATAAAGTACACATGCTGCTTTTGTAGAAAAATAAATTGAAGCCTGCACGTGCCTGTATGCCAATATTTGGGATCAGCCAGTCGATTACAATAGTTCATAGTTAATATGAACGTGTCTCATTCATTCAATTCAATAAGACGACTAGCTAGTCTCTTAGTTTCAACTAGGAACACATGATCAATTTTTATTCAAGGTCATAATCAATGCCTATCAACGTCAATTAATGTTAATTTAGGACAAGAATCAGCCAAAAGGCATTATGGGCTAGAGTTTATGCGGCCGAAAAATTATTGGTTCATGCGGCTGATTTAAAACATACATATGCGGCTAAGAAATAACAAGTCTATGCGGCTGGGGATAGGGGCCCTATGCGGCTCGGGTCCCGGACTCATGCTGGGATTTGAGTCTCATGCGGCTGAGAATGATAAGTCACATGCGGTTGGGAATAACAAGTCACATGCGGCTCAGAATTAAGAAAGCCTTATACGGCTGAGAAAGCTAAGCGCTTATGCGGCTGAGAAAATCATGTTCTTATGCGGCTAATGAGCTTCATGCGGCTGGAAATGACATGCAGCCATGCGGCTGAGAAAACATCAGGTCTATGCGGCTGAAGGAACTTATCCTTATGCGGCTGAAAATGTCATGCCCTATGCGACTGGGTTCACCCGGCCTTATGCGGCTAATAAAGACAAGTCTATGCGGCTGAAATAACACGAGCTTATGCGGCTAAGAACTATAAAGTCTCATGCGGCTGAAATAACACGAGCTTATGCGGCAGAGAGATCATGTTCTCATGCGGCTGAAAAATGACTGAATACATATGCGGCTGCGAATCACCAAGCCTATGCGACTGAGAACTAATAAGCGCTTATGCGGCTGAAAAATAAGTCAATGCCACGTCCAGGACTCCCTGCGGCCAGCACTTCATGCGGCCAGAACTCCATGCGACTAGCACTTCATGCGGCCAGGATACTTCATGCGGCTAACACTATTCTTCTTTTCCAATTTTCGTGAATAGAATCATGAAAGCCATTGTTTCCAAGCACTCTAAATCCTTCATTCCAAGCCCAACTCTGGACTTCCATTAGTCAAAATAGGGTAGAACGAAATTCTCTACAACATCGAACCATCAAACTTGAAAAATAACAAAGTTACTAGATCAAAACCCAAGAAATCCGAAAATACAAACAAGTTCAGATCTACACAAAATGAGCCAGAAATTGTAAATACTAAATACTAAAGAGACTTAAGATCAAGTAAGGAAGATGATGGAACAATAATACTGGGGTTCCATCAGGAAGCAAGTTGGCACTTGCCTATGCAGCTAGTAGGTGGGGGAGGGTTTATGAGGAAAAAAAAGAGTTATGAGAAGAAGTAATAAAGAAAGAGAAAAGGGGATGGGGCTTTAAATGAAGGGGGTAGGTGGGTTCATGTTGAACCACCCGATGGCTGGAAAATAAACCAACTCAGGCCGAAGCAAAGCAGAAATTAAAATATTGAAAGTAAAATTACGGGAAAATTAATTAACGTGAATTAAAGAAATTTAAATACAGAACAATATATGATGAATATTAAATAAATACATTCAAGCAGTACACGTATTAAAATACGTATTCTGGGAACGAGAAGTGACACATATGCTACTAATTAATGCACAAGAATAAAAAGGTTACAACACAAAATAGAGATAATTTAGAAAATCTCGGAGATCAAGGTAAAATAAGTTAGGGGCACAGTTTCTAGAGAGAAAATAGTTTCATAGATAAGGGCATGGTCAAGAGAATGATTCTAATCATTTCTAAGTTTAAGTAATTAGATGGTCTCGATAAAAGATCTAAATTTGAGGGAAGGTCGAGTAGGTCAAGGTTGAGATATGATCACATAGTTTAGTAGATGACTAACTATACTTGAGTATTCACAACTATCATGGCATGGGTGATATGTCACTAATATGGACTACTCTATCTCATTATGGCTATCTTGGTTGTCTACCATTATAAGTCTAACTTCTTGAACTCGAGCCTTCACAAAAATTCTCGAAAAAAAATCTACCATAATTTCTATTCATTCTAAATCGTCCAACATCATAACTTAAAATGTAAATTCCTTTAATCAATCTAAAATAACTTTCATCATATCTTTAATAACTTTTCCCAAACTTGTAATAAAACTCAATATTCAAATAATCCTATCAGTCGTCAACTCCCTCTTTTTATTATTATTTTTTACTAACTTCTATAAAAAATCATAACTAAACAATTTTTTTAAAATTTCTCAAATAACCACGAGATAACTCTTAGCATATTACAATCAACCCAAAACGTAAGCTCAAGTTTTAAAATCTTATCAATCGTGATTCAAACAAAAATTGAGCATTTAAAATAAATCTTCGGATTGATTCTATATCTTTCAAAATTGATATCTAAACTTCCAATAAGTCACAACTATTCTAAAACCTTCAAAAGCCAAAAATCCCTTTTTTTTAATTTCCATAATCAAGGCTTTAAACTCGAAATCTAAATATCTAAATAACTTTATAATTCATAAATCATATGACACAATTTAATTTTAGAAAATATTTTGCCAAAATTTATAAATCGTCCTCAAAGTTTGGTCAATCGTAAATCCTGTTTCAACATTTAAAAATTTAAGATCCTTTTCAAATCAAATTTATATCCATCCAAAGATGTATAGCTATAACTCAATAATTCATAAATATTTTCAAAGACCTTCAAAAATCAAATTAATTTGTTTTCTCGATCTAGCTATCCTCTTGTGTATACCATCTTGTAATATCAAAAAAATTTCCAACTATCCTTTGAAGGCGGTAATATGCTACTACCCAACTTGGAATTAGCTAATCCTTAAGATCATACTTTTAGAAAAATAAATGCCTCTATATCTTTAAATAAGACCTCAATGTATACTAATTGTGAATGTAATCCTTCTAGTCACGTGTTTGACCTATGAGCATATACTAGTGTAGTCATCTTCCTAACCGACATTACGCACGAGAAAGTAAGTTCACTGTAGAAAGGGTTTAAATAAGATGCAATCAAGGGAGGCAAACGAGAGTTCGAAGTTTGGAGTCAAGAAAGAATGTCAAGTATATGGATGAGATCCTAAACTCTAATCCTATCTGCAGGCTCACATCGGTACAATAACGTAACCGAAGTGATAAACTTGACCTGCATGGGCCACCACAAAAACATGTAACGCTCCAGTCCCAAAATAAGTAGGACTAAGCACGTCGCCATGCCAGCTGCATACATACAAAGTATATGGAGCCCTCGTATGTATACATAAGCTATAAAGTGCAGTAGACCAAGACACACTAAATCTCATCCATAAATATAAAGGAATAATAATATAAATCAACTTTGAATTGTCATGTACACATGTTGGGTGGAGACAAATCCACTACTAACTATTAAATGAAAAGAAATATGTATACATGAAAGAAATAATCAAGCGAAGCGAAGGGCGATCCAAGAGCATGCTATATACGAAGCAAGAGAGTAAATCATGTCCTTGGCTAGAGCACCTGCGGAAGTCACAAAACACACACCTGGAGAATTCACCAGGTCCTCAGAGGGACGTAACAAGATACAATAAACAACATGCCATAAACTGAAATAAAGCTGCTCAATAATAATTCGGACCATAACAAGGTTCAGTACCTTATCATTGAAGCAGTTAACCACACCTACAACCAAACAAGGACAAGGTGTGGTAACTACTCCATGACAAGATACGGTTCCAAGTCATGGTCAGGCATAAGTACATAAACCAAAAGTACCTATACCTATCGGATAACGGTCACCTAACCACTCTAAGTGTAATGCAATAGAGAATAGCGCATGGTCGCATAACCTCCAAGTCAAGTCAAAATAAAATAAGCATGGCCTCAGTAGCGAGTCTCAATACTATATACCATTCCTCAGTATCGAGCGAGCCTACAGTATATAGTCTACCTATCGTTCCTCAGTAGCGAGCGAGTCTATGATAGATAGGGAGGAGATCAACGCCCAGTTGTATTCTTCCCACCCAATGATCTAACTCTAATGACCACTAGTCTTTTATCATACACTCCTAGTAGTAGTCATGGCCTAAAGCTCGTCCAATATGTACTGTTGGCCACTCAGTACACACATCGGAGATCTATATGCAACTCGTGAATTATGGCATACAAGTGTCAAGGCCAATGAATGCAGGAGGTCTCTTCCTTCTAGGTTAAGTGTGCATACAAATAAAATAAATAAGGAAAGACAAAATTTAAATAGTAAAATTTGCATCTACGCATAATTGAGAAGTACAAGTTATAATTGCAGAAAATAAATACTAATTAATTTAATGCATGCAATATCATGAGCAAAAAAATAAACAGTGATGGCAAGGTATCTTGCCTGGTGTGTCGCCTGGGATGAGAGCAGTGATCCGACAAGTTTCGAGGTGTCCAATAGCCGTGCTCGATGGGCAGAGGTCTGAAGTCACGAGGAATTAGAAGTAGAAATTAGTTACGATCAACTTTGATTGTTAACGGGAGTTCGCGAAGTAAATCTCATACTTATCTTTAGGAAATATTTATAATAATTAATTTTTTTTAAGACTAGATTTGTTTTGGAAAATTACTAAAATCTCAAATCGTTTTTAGGCATAATTACTCTACATTATAAAATATATAAATTTTTTTTGGTATAATACTAGAATATATTTTAGATATTTGAAGAATTACTAAATCATTTTTGACCAAAAACCATATCTTTGTCATATATATATATTTTTTGTCATATATATATATATATATATAATATATATATAATAATATATATATATATATATATATAAAAAAAATATATATATATATAATATATATATATATAATATATATATATATATATAATATATATATTATATATATATATAATATAATCTAGAAGAATATTTTAGTGTTTGAAAACTAACTGTGCATTTAGCTTATAAAATATTTACAAAACTTTTAAAATAATAACACAATTAATAATATCAAGATAAAAAAAATGAAGAAGAATAATAATATAATAACAACTAAAAGCAAAAATATTAAGTACTTGTTTGTTCCTACGGTTTCCTCTCCTCGGGAGTGAGGAAAGCAAACAAACAAGGAACATGTTAATAACATATTGATATATTAAGTAATATATTGAAGGGTAATAAATTGGAAGAGCTCAGTTGTCTCCCAAAAACCAAATAGAGTACTCTTACTCAACTATTTGCTTTTGCGTACCTTAAGCAATGAATAAATAAGGAACACCAGCAATAGAGAAGAGAGAGAATTTCAAAGTGAAGGAAAGTAAAAGAGAGAGAGCAAGAAGGAAAGGGAAGGCCTTACCGAGACCAGTCGGCGGCATTCCGTGCGGAGCGCGAGCCTGCGCCGGCGCACGGAGATGCCTGTCGGGGAGTCGCTTCCTGGCCAGAGGCGGGGATCTCAGTGGTAGCTACCGTACACTCGTACGACGGATCTCGCCAGAGTGGCGGGGAGACCGAGCACGATCAGCAGCCAGTTGTGATGCCTCGGATCTGAGGTGGGGAGATGGTGGCGCTCGGAGCGGTGACCGCGACGGATGCTGCCGGCTGTGAGGGGTAAGCGGTGGTTTGTTTATTTTTTTTCTTCTTGTTCTTTTCTCTGGGTGTGGTGGTTTTGATGATGGGTCTTTGATGGGTCACCGACGATGGTGTCGGCGGATGGGTTGTGGGTGCTGCAGATTTTAGTGTGATGATGGTGATGGTAGTTCGATAAGGCGAAGTGTGGAGTGGTCGGGTTGTTTATTGAGGGTGGTGGTCTGGGCTCGGCCGACAGGAAGACTGGGCCGGGCATTTGGTTATACTAGTGGTGGGTGTCGTCGTTGGCGACTTGGCAGGAGAAATGTCAGGGAAGGAGATGGGGGTGAGGCAGTATTGGTAGTGTCCGACCGGGAAAAAAATGTATTTGTACAAAATAGAAGAATATTGTGGAAGGGAAATGCGACATAGACACAATACACCATTCCTGTGGAGAATTTGGTTTGTAGAATTTTGTGGAGGAGAACAAGGGAGCCTCTCCTTATATAGGAGGTAGAGACTCATATCTGGATATGGATTGTGACTCATTTAAATTCCCTACTAGATAAATATCACATCTAATTTGAAATATTTTAATCGAATCCAATAAAAAATTCCATCTGTATAGATAGTACCTTTAGCTTAAACTATTTAAAAAGCCATAAGATAATTTCAATTTAAACTATCTTATTAATTAAACATTTAATCAAACAAAATTTTTTAAAATATCTTTTTTGAATAATAAATTAATGATAATATTAAATTTCGAAATTTCAATTATATATACTGAAATTTATCATTATGTAGCACGCAAATATTTACATAATCATTTTTTTTCCAAATAACCAATAATATAAAGTAGCCTTTTATAATAAGTTTTGACAATTTCGACATGACTCGTTTAAAAGTTTTAAGCCAATAGAAATATATACTGTTTTCTTCTATCAAGAAATCTTTTAGTAAAACCCTTGTAAAAGGAAGAAAATTATATATATATATATATATTATATATAATATATATATATATATATATATATATATATATATACTACCTCGCAAACTTGCCCGCGACGCAAAAATATGAAAAATGCAGTTTGCATGCGACGTATAAATACGAAGTACGAAGTAAATACCAAATTTATTTAAAAAAAATCGTAGTAAAAATTTAGGGGGTTTACATCCTAACTTAAAAGAATTTCGTCCTCAAAATTTAGGAATAGATAGAGTAGATAGGGTTGAGAGGATAGAAAGAATTTATTCGAATAGAAGTACGAAATCCATATTGGACGAGAAGGCAATCAAAATATTTGACGAGAAGGCAAAGACATTTCAACGGCAATATGTCATTTTAATGACTAGAAAAGAAAATTCGATTATCCTAGTTTAGAATATTTCATGCGTATGACATCCGATCAATGACCAAGCTCGATTAATCCTAACATTAACCTTAGAAAAGGGCAACCTCAAAATTAGGTAATAACCTCTTTAACCTTTGATTTTCAAATTGTATGCTATTATCTAATTCAATATTTCATCGTAAAAGTTCCACAAATTTTGAATTAAATGAATCTCTAATATACTTCTCTCACATGTCTATATATATATTTCCCTCAAAATAGATATCGTTGTTCACAATCTTTTCAAAAGTAGGTTTTAGATAATCCTTCCATATGTTTAATCAATATTAAGTTAACATTCTTTGTAGGAGATTCGTACTTATCCTTAAAGTACCAAAAATAAACTACCACCTTCAATATTTGTTGATCATATCTTCACAACACAATCTTTATCCTTATAAATGAAAACTCTTTACCTATTAGCGTCTTTCTCGGGATTTGGAATCCAATGATCTTTTAATTCATGATGGTAAAAATAAAACCCGTCTGAACTTCATATTCATAATCACCTAAGAATCGTATTCCTTAAATCGTCAAAAATGTAAGCAATTTCTTTCTTCAACCATTGGTTATCCTTGAGACCTATTATCTTTATAACACTATAATTTATCGAAGGCAAAGTCAACATTGTCTTTATCGAGAATTTGCATCCATCAATTGAATATGTAAATTTGGTTCTTAAGCCACCAACACTTTAGAAATTTCTTCGCTCAATTTTGATTCCCTCAAAACTAATTTTGTTAATCAAGAAGTCTATTTACCCTTAATCATATCAAAAACACAATATCACATTCCTCACTTCATCTATTAGTATTTATCGTATATTTCATTTATGTCCAATCTTATACCTCGTCATCGCATAATCATTTTAACCATACCGTTAATATCTTCTATGGGGTTTTCTAGTCTAGTTCCTTTATAACTGAAGGGTGTTGTGATAAAATTTCATATTCGCACAAGGGAATCATACAAGGAGCAAGGTTGCATAACTACGGAGGAATCCTATCAAAATATGAGTGAACAATCTAATTGGAAGGGAGAAAAGTAAGTGTCACTGATATTGCATAAAGAGTAAAAGATGTTATGGGTCTAAGTAAATCAAGATAATAAAAGGACAAGGGTCAAGCAATCAAGATAAAACACAAAGTTAAGCATTTAGGAAGTTAAGTAAATCACAATCGTATGTTGGGTCGAAAGAATTTGAATCTAGGTTGAGTCCCTATCTGTAATTGGGAAGTATATCGGTATCATGGTAAGGTTATAGTTTAGTCTTTATGATCGAAAGTCGTATCATAAAAATAGTGTACAAGGAAACGTGTTTTAGTGGGACATGATATGCCTATGTGAAGATGGGCTCGTCTAGGTCTTGCATATGAAGTTTGTTGGAAGGTAACAGCTGGTCTCGTGCTCCGAAGATTAATGTCACGGCAAGAGACACCAAAAGACCAAAATGGAAAGTGGGTTTTCATATGCTACTAATTAATGCACAAGAATAAAAAGGTTACAACACAAAATAGAGATAATTTAGGAAATCTCGGAGATCAAGGTAAAATAAGTTAGGGGCATAGTTTCTAGAGAGAAAATAGTCTCATAGATAAGGGTATGGTCAAGGGAATGATTCTAATCATTTCTAAGTTTCAAATAATTAGATGGTCTCGGTAAAAGATCTAGATTTGAGGAAGGTCGAGTGGGTCAAGGTTGAGATATGATCACATAGTTTAGTAGATGACTAACTATACTTGAGTATTTACAACTATCATGGCTATGGGTGATATGTCACTAATATGGAATGCTCTATCTCATTATGGCTATCTTGGTTGTCTACCATTATAAGTCTAACTTTTTAAACTCGAGCCTTCACAAAAATTCTCGAAAAAAAAATCTACCATAATTTCTATTCATTCTAAATCGTCCAACCTAATCATAACTTAAAATGTAAATTCCTTTAATCAATCTAAAATAACTTTTTTATCATATCATTAATAACTTTTCCCAAACTTGTAATAAAACTCAATATTCAAATAATCCTATCAGTTGTCAACTCCCTCTTTTTTATTATATTATTATTTTTTTAACTAACTTCCATAAAAATTATAACTAAACAATTTTTTTTTAAATTTCTCAAATAACCTCGAGATAACTCTTAGCATATTACTATTAACCCAAAACGTAAGCTCAAGTTTTAAATAATCTTATCAATCGTGATTCAAACAAAAATTGAGCATTTAAAATAAATCCTCGGATTGGTTCTATATCTTTTAAAATTTATATCTAAACTTCCTAAGTCACAACTATTCTAAAACCTTCAAAAGCCAAAAATCCCTTATTTTTTTAATTTCCATAATCAAGGCTTTAAACTCGAAATCTAAATATCTAAATAACTTTATAATTCATAGATCATACACAATTTAATTCAAGAAAATATTTTACCAAAATTTATCAATCGTCCTCAAAGTTTGGTCAATCGTAAATCCTATTTCAACATTTAAAAAATTAAGATCCTTTTCAAATCAAATTTATATCCATCCAAAGATGTATAGCTATAACTCAATAATTCATAAATATTTTCAAAGACCTTCAAAAATCAAATCAATTTGTTTTCTCGATCTAGCTATCCTCTTGTGTATACCATCTTGTAATATCAAAATAAAATTTTCAACTATCCTTTGAAGGCGGTAATATGCTACTACCCAACTTGGAATTAGCTAATCCTTAAGATCATACTTTTAGGAAAATAAATGCCTCTATATCTTTAAATAAGACCTCAATGTATACTAATTGTGAATGTAATCCTTTTAGTCACGTGTTTGACCTATGAGCATATACTAGTGTAGTCATCTTCCTAACCAACATTAAGCACGAGAAAGTAAGTATTCACGGAAGAAAGGGGTCAAACAAGATGCAATCAAGGGAGGCAAACGAGAGTTCGAAGTTTGGAGTCAAGAAAGAATATCAAGTATATGGATGAGATCCTAGACTCTAATCCTATATGCAGGCTCACATCGGTACAATAACGTAACCGAAGTGATAAACTTGACCTTCATGGGCCACCAGAAAAACATGTAACGCCCTAGTCCCAAAATAAGTAGGACTAAGCACGTCGCCATGCCAGCTGCATACATACGAAGTATTTGGAGCCCTGGTATATATACATAAGCTGTAAAGTGCAGTAGACTAAGACACTAAATCTCATCCACAAATATAAAGGAATAATATATAAATCAACTTTGAATTGTCATGTACACATGTTGGATGGAGACAAATCCACTACCAACTATTAAATGAAAAGAAATAGGTATACACGAAAGAAATAATCAAGCGAAGCGAAGGGCGATCCAAGAGCATGCTATATACGAAGCAAGAGAGTAAATCATGTCCTTGGCTAGAGCACCTGCGGAAGTCACAAAACACACACTGGAGAATTCACCAGGTCCTCAGAGGGACGTAACAAGATACAATAAAAACATGCCATAAACTGAATAAAAAGCTGCTCAATAATAATCCGGACCATAACAAGGTTCAGTACCTTATCATCGAAGCAGTTAACCACACCTACAACCAAATAAGGACAAGGTGTGGCAACTACTCCGTGACAAGATACGGTTCCAAGTCATGGTCATGCATAAGTACATAAACCAAAAGTACCTATACCTATCGGATAACGGTCACCTAACCACTCTAAGTGTAATACAATCGAGAATAGAGCATGGTCGTATAACCTCCAAGTCAAGTCAAAATAAAATAAGCATGGCCTCAGTAGCGAGTCTCAATACTATATACCATTCCTCATTATCGAGCGAGTTTACAGTATATAGTCTACCTATCGTTCCTCAGTAGCGAGCGAGTCTACGATAGATAGGGAGGAGGTCAACGCCCAGTTGTATTCTCCCCACCCAATGATCTAACTCTAATGACCACTAGTCTTTTATCATACACTCCTAGTAGTAGTCATGGCCTAACGTTCGTCCAATATGTATCGCTGGCAACTCAGTACACACGTCGAAGATCTATATGCAACTCGTCAATCGTGGCATACAAGTGTCAAGGTCAATGAATGCAGGAGGTCTCTTCCTTCTAGGTCAAGTGTGCATACAAATAAAATAAATAAGGAAAGACAAAATTTAAACAGTAAAATTTGCATCTTTGCATAATTGAGAAGTACAAGTTATAATTGCAGAAAATAAATACTAATTAATTTAATGCATACAATATCATGAGCAAAGAAATAAATAGTGATGGCAAGGTATCTTGCCTGGTGTGTCGCCTGGTAGAGAGCGGTGATCCGACAAGTTTCGAGGTGTCCAATAGCCGTGGTCGATGGGCAGAGGTTTGAAGTCGCAAGGAATTAGTTACGATCAACTTTGATTGTTAACGGGAGTTCGCGGAGTAAATCTCATACTTATCTTTAGGAAATATTTATAATAATTAATTTGTTTAAGACTAGATTTGTTTTTGGAAATTACTAAAATCTCAAATTGTTTTTAGGCATAATTACTCTACATTAAAATATAAAATAATTTTTTTGGGTATAATACTAGAATATATTTTAGATAATATTTGAAGAATATTACTAAATCATTTTTGACCAAAACCATATCTTTGTCATATATATATATATATATATATATATTTTATATATATATATATATATATATATATATATATAATATATATATATATATATATATATATATATATATATATATATATATATATATCTAGAAGAATATTTAGTGTTTGAAAACTAACTGTGCATTAGCTTATAAAATATTTACAAAACTTCTAAAATAATAACACAATTAATAATATCAAGATCAACAAAAAGAAGAAGAAGAATAATAAATAATAACAACTAAAAACAAAATCATAAAGTACTTTGTTCTGTTCCTACGGTTTCCTCTCCCCCGGAGTGAGGAAAGCAAACAAACAAGGAACATATTAATAACATATTAATATATTAAGTAATATATTGAAGGGTAATAAATTGGAAGAGCTCAGTTGTCTCCCAAAAACCAAATAGAGTACTCTGTACTCAACTATTTGCTTTTGCTGTTCCTTAAGCATGAATAAATAAGGAACACCGACAGTAGAGAAGAGAGAGAATTTCAAAGTGAAGGAAAGTAAAAGAGAGAGAGAAGAAGGAAAGGGAAGGCCTTACCGAGACCAGTCGGCGGCATTTCGTGCGGAGCGTGAGCCTGTGCCGGCACACGGAGATGTCTGTCAGGGAGTCGCTGCCTGGCCAGAGGCAGGGATCTCTGCGGTGCCATCGCACACTCGCGCGGCGGATCTCACCGGAGTGGCGGGGAGACCGAACACGATCAGCAGTTGTGATGCCTCAGATCTGAGGTAGGGATATGGTGGCGCTCAGAGCGGCGACCGCGACGGATGCTGCCGGCTGGGAGGGGTAAGCGGTGGTTTGTTTATTTTTTCTTCTTGTTCTTTTCTTTGGGTGTGGTGGTTTTGATGATGGGTCTTTGATGGGTCACCGATGATGGTATCGGCGGATGGGTTGTGGGTGCTGCAGATTTTAGTGGTGGTGATGGTGATGGTAGTTCGACAAGGCGAAGTGTGGAGTGGTCGGGTCGTTTATCGAGGGTGGTGGTCTGGGCTCGACCGACAGGAAGGCGGGGATGGGTGTTTGGTTATACTAGTGGTGGGTGTCATCGTTGGCGAGTTGGCAGGAGGAATGGTAAGGGAGGAGATGGGGTGAGGCAGTAGTGGTGGTGTCCGACCGGGAAAAAACATGTATTTGTATAAAATAGAAGAATATTGTGGAAGGGAAATGCGACACAACACAATGCACCATTCTTGTGGAGAATTTGGTTTGTAAAATTTTATGGAGGAGAACAAGGGAGCCTCTCCTTATATAGGAGGTAGAGACTCATATCTGGATATGTATTGTGACTCATTTAAATTCCCTACTAGATATTTATCACATCTAATTTGAAATATTTTAATCAAATCCAATAAAAATTTCCATCTGTATAGATAGTACCTTTAGCTTAAACTATTTAAAAAGCTGTAAGAATTTCAATTTAAACTACCATATTAATTAAACATTTAATCAAACAAAAAATTTTAAATATCTTTTTCGAATAATAAATTAATGATAATTTAAAATTTGAAATTTCAATTATATATACTTAAATTTATCTTTATGTAGCACGCAATATTTACATAATCTTATTTTTTTCCAAATAACCATAATATAAAGTAGCCTTTTATAATAAGTTTTGACAATTTCGACATGACTCGTTTAAAGTTTTAAGCCAATAAAAATATATATATTTTCTTCTATCAAGAAATCTTTTAGTAAAACCCTTATAAAAAGGAAGAAAATAATATATATATATATATATATATATATATATATTATATATATATATATATATAGAGGAAAATGTACCTAAGGTCGACCTTAGGTAAGTTACCTAAGGTCGACCTCATTTTCCTCACTTACAACATTTTTTTCTTGAATTTTTTTATGGGATTCATCTACACCTTATTGATTGGCAACATACTAAATTTCAAGAAAAAATATTGTTTAGCCTCTATCATAAGGTGCAAAATCGACGGTGTAGCAGCAAAAAATCATATTATTTTTTAGACCGTCGATTTTGCAAGGGATAGATAGGGGCTAAACAAATATTTTTTTCTTGAAATTTGGTATGTTGCCAATCAATAAGGTGTAGATGAATCCCATAAAAAAATTCAAGAAAAAAATATTGTAAAGTGAGGAAAATGAGGTCGACCTTAGGTACATTTTCCTCTCTCTCCTCTCTATATATATATATATTTTTTTTTCTTGAAAATGAGGTCGACCTTAGGTAACTTACCTAAGGTCGACCTTAGGTACATTTTCTCTCTCTCTCTCTCTCCTCTCTCTCTATATATATATATATATATATATATATATATATATATATATATATATATATATATATATACTACCTCACAAACTTGCCCGCGACGCACAAATATGAAAAATGTAATTTGCATGCGACGTATAAATACGAAGTACGAAGTAATACCAATTTATTTAAAAAATCATTGTAAAAATTTAAGGGGTTTACAAGGACATGTAGTATCAGTGTAAATATATGTTCTTGAGGATTAAGGGATCAACTATCAAATAGAAAGAAAATAATCATAAGGATGGATTGAGCCAAGAGAATATCTTCTCTCCAACTATCCTCTGATATTCAAGGATCGAGGTCAGAAGCTTATAGACACTGAAGTGATCAAAATCTGACTATGGCTAATTGAGTTAGATTCAAGGTGAATGAAGTTTGAATGGAAGAAACTAATGAATGAAATTGTTATTGGCTTTTGAAAATTGCTTAGGGAATATTGTCCTATACTGGAATTATTTTGGAAAAATAATTCCTTACGGCCAATAGAAGTTTTCGAAAAAAGATTGGGTCAAATAGCTAGTATATGAGCTCTATGACTCTAATGAAATACTTGGGTTTAGAATGGTTAGAGAAAATCAAAATAGAATTCTTAACCAAAATCAATGAAGAAGTTTGAAATAACTTTTTAAGAGATTCAACAAACCTGTTAAATGAGGAGTTGGACTCTAAATAGCAAATGGTTCTAGATTCTAAATAGAGATAGAGAAGTAGCATTCTGATTAATACCAATAGATAAATTTAAAAGGGTCTATTGATAGGCTTGCTAAAGAAGAAGTTTGGAAAATCTGACCTTAATCTTTAAATAGCAAGGAGGCCTAGATCCTAAATGATGTTAGAATCTGGTAGAGGGAGGTAATCTCCAAAAGTCATGGAATTATAATTACAACTTCGTAGGGGATACTAAAGATGCAGCAAAATTTAGAAAACAGTATAGATATACAACCATCGGCCTATGCTGTGATGAGTTTCCTAATTCGTAGGCTTCCAATGGTACTCTAGTTCTAAGTACCATTAGATAGACCTGCATGAGCCACCACAAAAATGTTACGATCCGCTTGTCACCCCCAATTTTCAGAAACAGGAGTATTTTTGTCATTTTCCATTTTAGAATATTTTTTGGGAATTTTATTTCATGAATATTAATATTTAATGATTATAGGAGTCGAGTTCGAATTTCATCGCATTCTAACTTAATTCGGAACTCCGGGGAATTTCGACTTGAGTTGTGTTTAACACTTTAATTAGCCATGGCCCACCATACTTAGCAATTAGGCCTAGGAGTTTGGACTAGTCCCCCATGAGTGTTTAAGCTTAATTAGAATTTTTATTTAGCCTAAACTAACTCCCAAAACCAAATTAGGAGTTTAACTTAGCATAGAAGTTATAGGGAGGGGCAAACTTGTAAATAACAAGTGCCCCAACCCTCTTAATAGGGCCGGCCACCTCCTCTCCATTTTCTTCTTCTTCTTCCCACTTCAAAATTTCTTCTTCTTCTTCTTCTTCTTCTTCTTCTCCAAGTCTTTTCCAAGGAAAAAAGGATTTCCTTAGAAATCATCTCCAAATAAACTTCCTCTTCCCAATATTCTTCCATACAACTCTTCCTCTATCCCAAGTAGTTATTCTTCAAGCTTTTGGGAGCAAGAAGTGCAAGGGTGTGTCCTAAATAATTCATTTTGTGTCAGAGTCGTGTCGGAGGATTTTGCTTTGGATCCATCTCCCGATAGGTACAACCTATTCTCTAATGTATTTTTTTCATCATGTAAACTAGATTGGACACCGTAGGATTATCCCCTAGGTTGTGTCCCTCTTCGTGTCAAGTTTGAGTCCGTTTGGAGTGTCCTAGGAGAAGTTAGGATTTGTGATTGTGTCCTTGAGTTTTCCCCAAATTTGGACACTTCTAGAATAATTAGATTTGGCCTCTAAATGGTTTAGGCATTTCTAATTTCATATATATGTGTCTCTCTCTCTCTCTCTCTCTCTCTCTCTCTCTCTATATATATATTATATATATATATATATATTATAACACACACATATGTGTGTATTATATATATATATATATATATATATATATATATATATATTATATATATATATAAATATGAGAGTGTGTCTATATATATATACACACATATGTGTGTGTGTTTATAATATATATATTATATATATATATATATATATATATATATATATATATATGGGTGTGTTTATATATATATATATACATGTGTGTGTCTCATTATATTAGTGTGTGTGTATTTATATACAGAGAGGGGAAAGGAATGAGAGATTTGTATGTGTGTGTTTATATATATTAAGAGAGTTTAGAGAGATTAGAGAGGGAGATAGAGGAGAAAAGAGTGTGAGAAGAGGGGAAGAAGAAGAGGATAGGCAGCAGCAGCCAGGGGGCCAAGGGGCTGCTGCCCCCCCCCCCCAACACAGCAGCAGCATCAGCAAGCCCATTAGCAGCAGCAGTAGCACCATTTCCCCCCCCCCCCCCCATTTGACCCCCATAGACCCACCTATATACCCCTATATATACATATATATACCCATATATATACCCTATATATTAGCTATATATACACCTATAAAACCCATAAAACTAACCCCTAAAACTAGTCCTAAGTGAAGGTTAGAAATTGAGATTGAGTGAGTGAGTGAATGGGTTAGTTAGGATTTGGTGAAGGGGTGATTTTGAGTTCCGTGATTCAGAACGCATCCAAACTTGAAGGAGACCTAGCCAATATAAAATAGAGTTTGCGGGTAGGCTCCTAGGTGAAAATCGGGACTTCGTGTGGATTTGGAGTGGTATCACGCGATACCATTGAGTATCTTGAGATATTCAAGATAACGGATAAACGTCCAATATGGACCGTAAGATGGACTGGTTGTCCACTTACCCTAGGAAACTTGGTAGGTAATGGTTGTATAGGCTAGTACCCTACTACCCTAGGAAGCCCGGAGTGAAATTCCTAAGGAAGGCCACTTGGCGTCAAGTTAGAATGGTTTAAGGGTAAGTGTATTTAAGGGGTAACCGATAAATTCAAGATACGGGGTTCGGGTATTCGGATTGACTTGAAACTTAGGTGACTTGTTAGGTACACCCTAAAAATGTCATATTTGAACCGATTTTGGCTCGGTTGACCCAGAGTTGACTTTTTACCCAAAAGTCAACGATGAGTCATACTTTGTCTAAATTTGACCAAAACCAAACTAGAGTTGACCAGTTGACTAAAAGCTAACTGTTGGTCAACATTTGACCAGTTTGACCTAGGGTTGACCTAGAGTTGACCAGAGTTGACCAGGGTTGACCAGTTGACTGAAAGTTAACTGTAGGCCAACTCTTGACCCCGTTTGATTTGTTTCGACTTGTTTTGACTTACGATGATTGGTATGACCTAGGGTTGACTTAGTCTGACTTAGATTAACTTCATATAACTTAATTTAACCTTGATTGACTTGACAAGACTTAGTGTGACTTAGTGAGACCTAGTTTGACCTAGATTTCATATCATTCATTATAATCATTCATAACTTTGTTAAACCTAAATTAACATGCAATATCTCATCTATTAGGTCTCTGATTACCACTCTGAGTATTGATATACCCTACAGCTCAGGACAGCGCAAGTACATTCACTGATAGTTTTTATTGTCTTGATATATGCTATATCCGATTCAGTTGTAGTGTCTTACTTGATTCTTAGCACGATGGTTCACGGACTAGTATATGTCGGATCCTGTTATGAGATGTTGTTTCCGGGTTACTTGGTATATTGGTACATGACTCGACTTGTTACTTGTACTTGTATAGACATGGACTTGGGAGTGGGCTGATCACCTGCTTTTGAATCCCGTATCTTGACGTGTTATGTCCGAATCCTTTATACTATTCGGAGATGGGGAGTTATTAGTGGTTGTGTGATCAAAATTCCCACATTGTTCTATTGTACACATTGTTCATAGCTATACCCTCGCCTCACGACGGGTAAAGCCTTACCCTACATCGTTCATAGCTTTCCATGGTGACCGGCCTTACCGTTCTATTGTACACATTGTTCATAGCCGGTCGGATGGAAAGCCTGATCATGTTTCCCAAGCCGATCACATAATGCTCTAATAATTCAAGATTTTATATTTACTTATCTTATCACATATCCTGTTCTATTCTACATTCAGTACTTTCCACCATGCTATGATATTCAGTTACTCACATATTCTACATGCCTTTATATTGTACCTTTATTGGAGACTAAGTTCTGCTCGGGAGAAGAGTTACAACCTCGGTCCTTATTTAGTTTAAGGGTTGTAACTTAGCTTCCGAACGGTTTCCAAGTCTTCATATATCTTTGTCTTGTAGTTCATTACTGTCTCTTATAGAATTTGTCAATTCACATGGAACTGCTATTAGTGCTTGTACTTGCTCATTTTCCTGACAGGATACCATTGATATATTACAGATGATTCTGAGGCAGATTGCCCCCTATTATAGGGTCGAGTTCGATGGAGTAGACCTGGACCATGGCTTGTTAGTTGAGCCACTAGAATTTGCTCACCCTGAGTAGAGTAGCTTAGTTAGGGTTGCCTGGCCTGCAAGCCAGCTAGTACTTTTCAGACAGTAGTATTTCATATTATATTCTGTGACTCTGTGGTGTTGTGTATAGCTTTGGGCTTGCGTGGATCTCGAACTTATTTTTTATTTTCATCTATCATATTTCCTTTTATGCTATCTGTCCTAGTTTGCTTTTGTGATTGAGACTGTATTGCTATGTCACCTTCATTCGGAGTGTATATACTGTACAGGTACCTTTATCTGTTTAGTTGTAGTATTTATAGATGACCTAGACAACGTTCTACCGCCGATGCTACGGCGTAGGCTGGACGTAACCACGTACTCATGCCCCTAATCAGGGTGCGGGTCGTGACACCGCTACCGAATAATCAGGTACAAATTGAGTCATGCCCGACCTACGCTGTCGTTGACAGCGGTAGTCAACCGTCTAGTCTAGTCCTCATCTAGTATAATCTTATATCTCATCACAACATCTATCACGAGTTATCCACTACTAATCATCACAAGTCACTATTTAATTATTACAGGCTTATACATGAATATCCGGGTACAAAGCCGATAAGAATACGAAGACTATCTAACCAATAACATTTACTCAGTAACAAAACATCCGGTCATCCTATATATGAATCTACATCTCTGGAGTGAGCTCTGCTGCTAGGCCTCCCTGCTGGCCATAACAATCTAAGGAATCAATCTCACATGTAATCAGCGATCCTGTCAGGAAAAGAGCAAAGTACATAGTAGCTCAACCAAATCATAGAGTATAAAAGGAAGTAAATCAGGAACTAATAATGAATAAAGGAAATAACTGACATATGCACTAACTACATAATCATACATAAGAACACCGTCAAGCATGTAGGGCTATCAAGTCAAGAGTATAGAGTAATGGTATGCTAGCAGACATGTATATAGGTAAGTACATTACACTATCAGGGATAAGATATAGCAACGATATGCTATCAGAATGTCTATTGCAAGGCATATATGTACTATATACTAACAGTCAAGTAAACCATATTGTATAGGGCAACGATATACTAGCAGTCAAGTATAGCTATGAGGTATATCATGCCTATACTATCAATCAGGTACATGCCCAGGCTTAGGTGACTACATGCCCTCTGATGTTCTTCCCACCCCGACACGACATGACACGATGACATGCAAGCAAGTGAAATTAAATAACAAAAATCAAGTGCAATATGATATGCATGCATGTGTTGATTGAGTACAAGTACTTGCCTTCGTTCCGATAATTGTCAATGTCCTCTAAGTCACCTAAAATAGGGAAAGCAGAATTAGAAACTTCTAATTACTCTTCAAACTATCTAATGTGATTTCTTAACTTAAATCATATCTACTTATTCCATATTTACAATTCACTAATTTACTAAATGTGCTACTAAAATACCCCATAAATGCCACCGCCCATAATTGAATTTTAACCCACAAATCCTTCCTTCCTCTATAGGCCCAAAGCTCAAGCGGCCCAAGATCTACTGACTACTTAATCACATTAATTCTTAAGACATAGCCCAACTATATACTCAATCTTTCAGTTAAACAAAATAGTCCCATAAACCAAATACAGTCAACTAAATCCAAAGTTTAGGCCACGACCAATTCCTCCAACAATCTCTTAAACTATAGTCTAACCTACCAAAACCAAACCGGCCCAAGCCACTGTAATCATTTTGAGTAAACTTAGTTCAAACCCATAAACCTAATTACATCCAACGGTCACTAAAATTCAAACATAGCAATAGTTCGAACAACTCAAGCTCCAGTCTGATTCTAACCCTTCTCACCTCCAACGGCTAGTGCACGTCCAACATTCTTGTGCCTTTCCTATACTTCACACCCAATACTGGGACTGTCCTCCCCAAGTCACAACAGATCGAACACAGATCTTAGGCAGAGAGGAAGAACAATATACATGTGCCAACAAAAATAGTCGACCGTGTCCTCATGATATGAACTCGTGTCCCAGATAGTTCCCAACCGACGGTGCCACAATTCTAGTGAAACCCTATTCGATCCATCCACCTTAAGTTTTATAGAGAAAAATATATAAGAAATATACATGAGCTGAAGGAATGTAACAACAAGTGTCCTTCGGAGTCTGACACTGATCCCTCCGTGTCTCAATTAAACAAGAGCCGGTTCAAGCATTTTATCAACCACATAGCATGCACAGAGTAGAAATAAAATCATCGGAGTTACTTGATCATTTCGACCAAAATTTAGAGAACTTTAAAGGAGGAGAGATCAGGAATAGATTAGAAGGGCTCGTTCTTAATGATCACTTGATAGAAGACCTTTGGCTCGTGGTGAGGAGGAACAAGGTTATCTCTGCCAAGCCCCCACTCGTTACGACATGCACCGGCGCTGCTAGTGAAGACGAGCTTTGCCACTGCCAGTCATTGTCGGATTGGTGGTGATCACCATGACCGCTTATGACAAAGAAAGGAAAGGACGGACGAAATCGAATAGGGTTTGCTGCGGAAAGTGGGATGATGATACGAAAGGTCAGGGAAGCTATTTATAGGTGATGAGGGGTCACCGATAGTTAGGATTGGGCGGTGGAGATCAGTTGGCAAGGTCGATGGTGTCAGAAACGATGGAGATGCACCGAACTAAGGCAGTGGAAAAGAATCTTCTAGGGTCTTCTAAAAGTTGGAGAGATACCCTCGGACATGCGGCGGAGCATCGCCACTCTGCAGGTGAGCACTCGTCGATCGAGAGGAAGAAAAGAACAATTTGG
Organism: Iris pallida; assembly: GCA_029216955.1. NCBI lineage: Eukaryota > Viridiplantae > Streptophyta > Magnoliopsida > Asparagales > Iridaceae > Iris > Iris pallida. Next base: position 12,200 of record JANAVB010039391.1, on the reverse strand, counting down.
GAACGAATCGACCTGACCTAAGTATTGTGGCTAGTGGGTAAGGTTAATGGCTGCTAATGGGTCGGGTTTTCTCTAACGATTTGGTTGAACCCAAATTTGAAGACTACGGCTGGGCTCATGAGCTCTATAGGCTTATAGGAGTCCCTTATTCAAATTAACCGTGGGGTAGTTAAGGTTATTAGATAGGCCATGCAATTTACATAGCTTGCTAAATCCCTATAGGTACACTATTACTTTTGATATGACAATGTGATTCAATGTGGATATACTATTCGCTTGGTATACTAGACTTGCCTAGAATTATGGCATTAATTTTGATAAACTATTTAATTTTCTGTTGCTTTACTAGATATAAATCTTATATCATAAGTTAGAATTGCCTGTTTTAAAAATCCTATTTTGCTGTAAAGAACTAGTTTGTAATTTCTGATCCTGTTATTCATATACGAATCTCAAGTCAGATTTGATTCAAAGTTTTCCCTCAGCCAATTGAATATATATGAAATATGTTAGGATGTTCTTATTTTCCTTGTCCTTAGTTCCCCTCCCCGATCAATATATTACTTTAAGGATTGAGACTTATAGGCAGATTTTTTTACACTTTCTATCATAGCCAATTAGTTTGAACCCCTAGCAACTCCTCGAAGTTCTAGGAATATAGTTGGAGTAGTTTCAACGACTACGAGGGCCAGCCAGCAGCGCACTGGCGATGCACGACCCATAGAGTTGAAATTGTTTCAAGGAATCATAGGTTATGGAGCATTGCTAAAACTACACATTCGTTGACCTCTTTAGACCTTGTGTCAATAGAAGGTAGAGTATCTGATAGCATATCATATTTGAATCACGGAACCAAGAATTTTCCTAGAATATAGAATTTAGAGTTCCCTAACTCATTAGTCGACCAAGGCCTTAGGGATAGGAAGATTGTAGGAAGACTGTATAAGCAAGAACACCAGGTAAGGTTTTGATTCTCTCAAAACTCGAACTAATTGTGCCTCATTTCAAAAATCTCGTATGTTTATATTTTGACTCTCTTGACCCATGCTGTTATTACAGCCTAGTTTTTGTAAGCTTACTCTTTTATCGAGCTTGATTCAAGACATATATTTATTGGGGACGTCCGCTAACATATTGTCTAATCAGAATTATTGTATTACGGTCTGATCAACCATGATGCATTTGGTTCGCTTTTCATCTAATTACACTACGTGGATTGATATGTAGATATCTCTAGGATCTCATCCGCGACTGCTTTGACAATTCTTCTTGAATATACATTCGCCTTTGAATCACGTAATTATATTCGGTAATATTTCTCTTGAACTCTTCATTGTTTTTTTGTCTTTCACTGATTGGGAAGACGAAAGCTCGTAATTGATAGGTAAATGCAGAGTATTCCCCATGGCTATGATGGTTGTATACACAAGGGTAACTATCATCGGCCCAGCCAGATGACTAGAACCTTGCCTTAAGTTACTCGTCCTCTCTACGACCCTAAACCTACTATCATGATCTTCTGGTCATTTGACTCCGAGAATGATTAGGATCTTTCCTCTTGACTAAATGCCAACCTAGGAGACTACCTATTCTCCAGAGACCAAATATTGTGAGCCTCTAATCATTTGTTTTAAGCTTGCTTCAACTAGAACCCTTGCGACAATAGTCTGGCAGGTTTGACCCAATAGAAATTCATGACTCGGTTGTTAGAAATCTTTTCATATGATGTACCTTAGAGTTGGTTATCCCGTCGACAACTCATGTATACTGTGGACAGGTAGGTCATTCTATTATATCGACCATGTGTCATTGTACACGCTCATTTTCCATTTATTGAGGAACGACCCTTGACTTGACTATATCTACCGTATCCCGTCACGCCGTGACTTATTCTCATTTTCCATTTATTGAGGAACGACCCTTGACTTGACTATACTACCGTATCCCGTCACGCCGTGACTTATTCTTTATTAACAAGAGTCGAGGCACAATATCCGAATTTTGGAATTTTTTAAGCCATATCCTTGCTTCTAAGGTGGATAGATTGTAAGCCTTCTAAATTTACGATATAACAGGATTACTGAGTGATTAAAATAATTTCCATTAGGATGATTATTAGTGCCCTTGGACTCCCACTTTTCATTTAGATCATTTTGTGTTCCCGGCCGTGTCATTAATATTTGGAGCACGAGACCAGTTGTTACCTTCCAATAAATTTATATGCAAGATCTAGACGAGTCCACCTTCATCTAGGTATATCATGTCCCACTCAAACCCATCCCCTTGTACTCTATTTTTATGGTACGACTTTCAGGACAAAAGGACTAGCTATAACCCTTACCATTATGCCGGTACACTTCCCGACTTCCATTAGAGCCTCAACTTCGACTTAATTCCTTCGACCCAATATATGGTTGTTATCTACTCGAAGTCCACTATGCACATGCCACTAGTGTGCCACCCAATTGAGGTCTCATGTGCTCCTTAAACACAAAGTCACTGAAGGCACATTTTGAACTTTAGGGACCTAGCTAACCAACTTGACTAGCAACTAGCTCAATCCCTTGGATAGAAATCTATTCTAAGTTACCCTAATCTAGCAGACATAGTTTTATCTTGGGATCATTGTTCAGTCCATATAGATTGAGATCCAAGGTTCATCCAACCAACGATTGATGCCAGATAGGGAACTCATGAAGACCCAGTAAAACCCATCCAGACATACCACCATATTTGGACTATAGAACTGAACTATTTGAAATCGGCCCCTGTATCTATTTATGTAATCTCTACCCCTTAGAATGTGAATCCATTCGTAACCCTTACCTGGATGTCGCGAGACGACCTTATAGCATTCGTATCCCTTGCTCGTATGTTTAAGTAACCACGGAAAAGAGCACAACCTTGATTTCTCAATTTTTGTTCTATTTTGGAACCTTATTTGAATTAGAATTTTGAGAACGAGACTTCTGTATTGCACGGGTTGCAGGCCACTCTAAGAAGCGAAGGGTTCTTTGAGTTAGCAAGTGACTGGACTAGAGTAGCCCAATTTTGCAAATAAGGCAGTGGTTCATAAACTCCCTTTCTATCTGTAACATTGGATACTCTCTACCGCTTTTGAAACGTTATATTTACTCTCGATAATTCTTCCATATCTTCCTGTCCTTCCTATTTCAGAGCGATGAATAAGTCATGCCCATTAGAATTTATCAATATTTTTAGCCACTTGTATAGATTTGTTGCTGGTTAAATTTTGGGTTACTTGATAGATACGAGAGGATTATAGTTGCCATATGCCTAGATGTCTGCCGGTAGAATTGTTAGCAACTAATTAGAAGGTTGTAAGATTTTAGTGACCATATTTTGAGGAGTAGTATGACCAAAGGTGGGTAGAAGTCCTCAAGTATTCAGAGTGATCGATGACATGACAAAAGAAGGTTATACAATATTTTGAGAAATTAAAATTTGAGGAGATAAAGGTAGTAGTAGACTTTAAATTTTAAAAAATAGTTATGAATTAGAATTTCGAGGACGAAATTATTTTTAAGGTGGATAGATTTGTAGCCTCCCTTCCCAAAATTTTTGAATTAATTTTTTATTTATTTGATCTAAATAGTGATTTTAGAATTTTTATAAATAATTATTTAGTTAGTTTTTACGGTAGATGATTTTAGCCATGGTCGAGTTTTGAAGTACCAGACGACTAGGAATCATGGTACGGATAGTGCAGTGGCGTGCTTTGACTAGTGTTTAGCCATGGTAGGGGAGTGCCGAACCATAGGAGTGTCCTAACTAGGAAAACCAGGCCAAGATATAGCATGACCATTATAAATAAGTTTAATTAATTGTTATTATATTTATTGACTTGTAGGAGACCCGTTTGTGTCGATTTAGCCCGAGCTGAGCCCGAACCGAATCCAAGCCTATGTGGGCATGTAGTGAGACCAGGGACGGCCATGTAGTCATATTATGTGTGTAAAAATATTCCCTAAATTATTTTAGGTATTGAGGTACATTTTAACTAATTGAATATTTGTACAAAACTGGTATTTTATTATTAAATATTGTTTTACAATGTTTGTACAATTTTCTGGACTCAGACAAAGGTGAATAGTATAGATTCACCAAACCACCATTTAATTATTTTAGTATTATTTTATTATTTTTTGGTGATTAAATAAAAATATTATTGCTATTAGATATTATTATTTGTTAATTAAGTATTTATTGGTATATAAATATATGAGGTTTATATGTATATGGATGTGTGTAAATATTTTTTATTATATGGATGTGTGTAAATATATATATATATATATATATATATATATATATATATTTTTTTTTTTTTTTTTTTTGAAAGAAACCCCCTTTTTATTATCAAGGCTCGGAGACCGAAGCCGGAACAAGTATACAATGCGCAAAATGCCGAAGCCTATACAAGTATACCACCCAAAAAGAGAGGAGGAAGGGGTCAACAACCAGCGAGAGCTAGGGGAGGATAGAGGACCAGAATGCCCTCGAGCTGTGAGCACACCGGGTGCTCCTTTTACGACATTGGCGAAAGATTTCCCGGATGAGCTGGTTGGCGAGTAGTGGTGTCCTTCATATCTAGCCTTGTTACGATTCTTCCAAATGACCCACGTGGCGGCCGCTGCGACGATCTGGTGTCCGTGAGAGGCCGAACCCCAGGAACCAGC
>JANAVB010039391.1:0-2500 GCA_029216955.1 Iris pallida | reverse complement strand
AGGATAGGCAATCCTAGCTAATTTACTATTCTGAGAATGTTGGTATGTTTATTTCAGCATCTGGAGACTTTTTGCATGTGTTGACTTTAGTGACTTATCTGATGTGGTTGTACTATCGGTTTCTCCAGCTTAGGACCTCAGGCAAGTGCACTTTCTGATTGCTTTCGATTCATAGTAGTCTTTTTATTTCATGTCTATACGTAATCTTGCTGTTTTTGACACGCTCATCACACGAAGTAGTCGAGAGGGGAAATATCTTAGTAGACATGTGGACTACCCAGAAATATCCCAAATGTCTATTCTTGAACGATAGCAGCTGCACATGACACGTGCAGTATGCCGGATTTACCCCCTAGCCGTTCACATGTCGAAAAGGATATTTCACACCACACATAGGTAGTTGTCTTTTATTTTTCCTTTTATTCTCCACCGTGCCATGTCATCAGTTTTTCTTCTAGTTTTATCTCTCATATGTTATTTTCATGTCTTGTTAATTCTATTGTATTTTCGCATTGCCATCGGCTTGTGTACTTGTTCTATTCCTGAATGGAAACCAATATTTTTCAGGTTAGCTGTGGCTTCACCTAGCTTGGGAGATTCGTGTGTACTTGCAGACAGAAACCTAGAAATAGAAAGCAGTTGTATCAATTTCGTTAATTATAAAATCTTATATTTTCTTTAATTATAAATGTTGTAAATATTGTAATAATATAGAAATATGAATGAGCAGCAAATGTTATTTCTTGAGCATTTATTTCTTGCGGGCTTGACAGCGTTCTACCGCCGACTCTGCGGCGTAGGCTGGCTTGGACACGTCTCGTATCCGAAAAAGTGGGTGCGGGTCGTGACACAATTAATAGGTTTGGTTACTACAACAATTTATGGATTGACCAAAATAGATGGTTTTACAATAGGCTCAAGGACCAACTGATGTTGGTTTGGTTAAGCTCATGGGTCAGCCTAACCCTATTATTAATCCATGCTAACCTTAAAGCTTAGTCTCAATAAATAACTAATTTATTAAATATAATTACAATAAAATATAAATCAATAACAACAATAGTTAACTATAGCAAATAACTAGGAAATTATAATAATGAACATTTGAGATGACCTAATCCTTTATTCCTGAAAAGGTTAAGTTACAAAGCCCTACATTATTACACATTAGTCAATTTGGGCTTTTAAGCCCTACATTATTTGTGTTTATCCTAAAATGGGCCACTAGCCCGATATTATTAGCAAATAATTATTAAATAGGCTTTCTAGCCCTAAATTTTAATTTAATTATTTAATGGCCTTTGAGCCTATATTAGTATATTAATAGGCTATTAACCCTAATATATATATATATATATATATAATATATATATATATATATATATATATATATATATATATATATATATATGAAAAAAAAATATATATATATATGGTAAGTAGTCATTATATGGGCTTCTAGCCCTAAATTACTATTAAAAAGGGGGCCATTGGTCCAATATTTAATTAATCTTTTTATTTGGCTTTTGTCCTACATTCCTCAATTGAGTATAAAATTGACTTTGAGCCCTACATGTTTAATCAATTTTCCTAAATTGGGCCTTTAGCCCTAAATTTACAAATTGTGACAAATAATGGGGATTAAGCCTAAATGTGTAATAACATTTATTTATTGGTTTTAACCCTAAATTTAATAGTCAAATGGTCTAGTTAATTGACCAAACGACTATAAATAATTCTTCCTTAATTTAGCCATGACTTTAAGCCTAATAATATTTTGAGCTATTTGATTTAGAATATTACATATAGCTCTCTAAATATATTTATAGTATATATGGCTAATATTACTAGTAAGTGTCAAATTCCTTAATCAATTCCCTTTGTGACTTAATTTGATTATGACTAATCAAATGATTCCTTTTTGTGCTTTTCGTTGTGGACTTCTACCATAATTACGTTGCTACTCAACAATAATTATGGGACATTCTATATTTGGGCAATCTCGAAAATTTCTTTGCTGACCATCTCGTAATGCTTGGGAATGTAGCGATCTTCGGCATAATTATACTACTCTTTGGGAATTTATTATGAATGTTAGCTTTGATATTTTCGTGTCGACAAGTTCGAATCGGTCACGTTGACAATAACCACCCAAGACAAGTAATCTACACTTATATGATTATCCATTTCATAAATATTGCTATAGATGCTTGTGTAGTTAGCATGAAACATTTTGTGACACTAGTAGCATACACTTAGTACTCCATGACTATATTCCATGGCTAGTGACTTATTATTCATGATTAGTAATTTTACGTGCCACGACTTGTGATTTGGAGTACTATTGGGTGGGGGAAATACTTTAGTACACATATAGGCTATCCTGAACTATCCTATTAGTCTTTACTTGCCTAGTAGCAGGCGCACATGATACGTGCTCATGCCAGATCTTACCCTAGCCGCTCACATATGGAACACAGTATTTTAATAACTTATAATT
>JANAVB010039390.1:30000-59911 GCA_029216955.1 Iris pallida | reverse complement strand
TAGCTGGAGATTGTTCGAACTATATTCGTCGAGAGTAGGATTTCTTAATTTTGATATTGTATAATGATATATGGTACATTTTTTTGTTTATGTTCTTTATGATAATGATTACCTTGGATAAAAGCCAAAATGGCCCTTCTGTCACAAGGTATAATAGCCTTAAGCGACACAATATTTAAGTGTCGGACCACCACTAGCTGGGATCCGGCCCCTATAGCTTACTCCAAGATTTTTCAATATTTTAAAGATTCATGAACTAATAAATTTTATTTTTGAACTTGATAGTCTACATATAGTGGCTAAATTGAACTATTTTCTTGATCTTATAGCTTAACATTGCATATTTGTGTTATTCAGAATTCTTGAACTGACTACGATTTTTCTATTATTCTGGTCCCAGGAATATATAGTTCGAATCGAACTTTGTCTAACACAGAACTCTGACCGAGTTATGTTAGCTTTTTTCCAGAATACAAAAAGACACAAATTTTGGGCCCTATTTTCATTCAAAACCCTTCAATTATGTCCAGAACCGAGAGAGCTCCCATCGTCTACTATTCAACCACTCAAAACCCTATATTTTAAAACCCTAGGAGGTGGGTCTCCCTATCTATCAAATTTTCACTGCTACAACTTTAGATCATGATCTATTTCATCCTCTTCTTCCATCTTTGATATCTATTTTGAGGTATAATCACTTTTCTCTTCTCTTTTCTTGGCTCTAGAATCTTTAATATGGGTAGTAAAAAGAGGAAACCTGATGAAGCCTCTTCATCTCATCGTCCTCAAGAGGAGATTCAACATTCTATTTTTACTCCTACCATGCCCAATTAAGAAAATTTTGATGGGTTTCTTGTTATAACACTATAAACCTCTTTAGAATGGTTTGATGATTTTCAAAAGAGGAATATTTGTCCTGGAAATCCTACTAATTTTACCCAATTCCATGAGTTTCAATCAATTTTTAGGGATCTTTCTCTTGATGAATTAGTATCCACTAGCAATAGCATTTATATTAATGCAATCCGCATGTTCTAATGTAATTTAACTTATGAACATGGATCAATTTATTCTCGAGTTGGGGGAATCAATGTAGAATTTGATGATAATGATTTGAGTGATATCCTTCAAATTCCAAAGGAAGGTGACACTCTTATTGACATAACTAAATTCAGCCTTGAGAATGGAATGACTTTAGACTCTTTTAAAGATTCTATGTGTGCTATTACTCCTCGTCCTCTCGGATGTCTTCATGCACAACAATTCAACTAACATTTCTATGAGTTGTATCGCACTATCTTTTCCTCAGTTCTTCCTAAAAGTGGCTCAACAAATGATATCACTTATCTAGAAATGTCTGCACTATATCATTAGCATTTTATTTTAAGTCTTCCAAAGATAATCGTTAATGCAATGGTTTGATGCCACAATGGCATAACCTACTTTATGTCATGTACTTGCCAACCACCTTCTCTCATTTCAACATTTCTATAGATGACTGTCCATTTTTGGATGAACCAGCATCTCTCTTTAGAGCCCATAGGACGTAACCCATCTTACCTCCTCCTGTTGATGACAACTTTTCATCCTCTAATTCTCATGAAAACCCGCTTGTTCCACCTAATACTACTGCTACAGTAGTTACTCTTGAGACCCTTTACACCATGCTTCGTCAGACTGGATGACGAACGTTTTCATGAGATGGACTACCACTCTACTTTGCATGCACAGGCTATTAGGAACACTCTATCTGAGATTTAGTGGAGTATGGCACATGCTCTAACTGGTCATATTCCTTACATTTGCATCCTCACCGCATTGGCTTTCGAGTTGATGACCCAGATGCTCAGAGATACTTTGACCAAACTGCTACCTATTATGATCCAAACCGGTCAGCTGACGACCGTACTACTAGACACGACCTTTCTCCGTAGTTGTAATATTAGTTTTGTTTGGAGTTTAGTTGAGCTTGTCTCTGACAATGTTCACTATAGTTGCACTTAATGATCTACTTTATGTTGCACTAATTTATGAATTACCTTTTTGTAGTGAAAACCCTGTTTATGGTTATTTCTATTTATTGTGTACTTTGTTTGTCTACTTTATTTTTTCAATGCAAACTTTAGTTGTTTATATTGTGTTCTTCACTTTTTTGTTGCTTATGTGGTTTCTAATTTTACGAAGGATCTTTATTTTTTTTAATCAAATAACAAAGGAGAGAAGATAGACAAAGAAGATGAGAAGATAGACAACATACATAAGCTACTACTTTTTGGAGCTATTCATTGTATCAAGGTATGAATGTTGTTTTATCTGTCTAGGTTTGTCAATTATCAGAATAGGGGATATTGTTGGCCCAAATGGTCATGGTCAACCTGATTTTGATAATTAACAAAACCATGATTATATATGTTGTTGTACAATACAATTGAAGCTCAAACTTGAGGGAAGTGTCTAGCACAATCTACAAGGAAGAGTTCTGGAAGAGTTGTTGGCACTCAGTCCACTCAAATTGTACAACAACTCAAATCAAGGGAAGTGTTCTGGGTTTTGATTCAAGTTTGAGCTTCAATTGTATTGTACAACAAGGGAAGTGTCTAGCACAATCTCAGTCAAGGAAGAGTTGTTGGCACTGAGATTGTGCTAGACATTTCCCTTAGGAAGTGTCTAGCAGAATCTCAGTCAAGGAAGAGTTGTTGGCACTGATTTGAGTGGACTGAGATTGTGCTAGACACTTCCCTCAAGTTGTACAATACAATTGAAGCTCAAACAAGGAAGAGTTGTTGGCACTCAGTCCACTCAAATCAGCCTACCAAAAAACTAGCTCAAACCAAAATCTAACAACTCAAATCAAAACCCAAAATCAACCCAAATAGAACCAACATTTTGGAAATGGTCATATAGAACTCGGCCAGAGTTCTGTCCTCGACAGAACTTGGACCGAACTCTGTACCCTATTTAACATAAACCCTAAATTGACTCTTTCCTCTTGAAGATTAGGTGCCAACGTTATGATTTTTGAATGCTATGGGACAACTCGGCCTGAACTCTGCCTATAAAAAACCTGTAAATAGACATAAAATCCATACCCTACACACCCACTCATTCTCACTTTCTTCTATCTTATTGAGTACTACTTGTGCTTTAAACTTTCTCAATTCCCAAGATTATTGCTCCCAAGCCTTCTAAGTATCAATGCGGTTTAGATCTAGAAGTTGGCTCGAGTTGTAAAAGCTTGGAAACAAGTTCGTATTTCATTCAAGTCTGAAGTTGTCCTACTCTTCGGATCAAAGCACATGTTTATACGATGTTGCAAGCCTTCAGATCAAAACTTGTGTTTCACTGATAGTGGGTTCAACATCGAACAAGAGTTCTTGAGACTGGATTAGTGCTCCACGAGAGAAACCAGTATAAATCTTGGTGTTTGTGTTTATTTCTGAACTTTACTTTTCATTCATATTTTTGTGATTTACTGCTTTATTTAGTTGGTACACTATATTCATAATTTTTAATAGGGAATTATTACCGCTGTACTCTATTCACCCCCTCTAGTGTTGCCTAAGGATCCTCGGTACCTTCCTACAGCAGTTCGCCGGCAGAAGGAAAGAGGGTTTGTTCACCTCAACTAGGGGAGTGTGAAACCCATTATTTTGTAGCTATTTATTTAAATGAGATTTTTGTGTTATTAATTAGAGTTTTCTAAAATTATTATTATTATTAATATTAATATTATTAAATATCTTTGAGTGGAAAATGATTTCGAAAATATTACAACTTGGCTTTTTGACTTTCGGACCCAGACCCAAGTCCGAGCCCAGACCCAGGCCTGAGCCCGTTTCCTTCTTTCTCAATTCTGATTATTTTGGTTTAATCTAAAAAAAAAAAAAAAAATTTAATTGAATGTTGGCTGGTCCCGTAGGACCAGCACTCCATCACAGAAGTGGTAAACCATTTCTTAGTCCCTTCCTATTCTAAACCCCCAACTCCATCTTATAACTCCTCAAACCCCTTCATTTCCGTAACTCCCCTCCCCACTCCTATCTTCACGTTCACAGAAGAAGAGAACCCATCTCTTATTATTTTTCCCCTTACCATTTCTTCACTGTTAGAAATGAACTCACTCACTCGTCTCTTTCTCTTCCTCTCTCTGGAGCAATACTCTCCATAGAAACCCATTTCACTCTCTCTCCCTCTCTCTCCCTGACTTCTTCTGTGGAGAAGTTCTCAAACCCTCCCGAGCCCTAACCTAACCCCGCGCCGGCCTCCTCCAGCGGCGTTCCGGCGGAGCTCCTCCCCGGTGGCGCCACCCTCCGGCCGTCCCCGAGACCCGCCTCCTCCAGCCGGCGGACTCCCAGATCCGCCCTTTTCGGCCAGATCCGCCTAGCGCGGCGCTGTCCCGAGCTCCGACGAGTGTTCCCGAGGCCGCCCGCCACCCTCCGTGGCTAACTCCTTCCCGCGCAGCAGCCCCGAGCCCTCCGGCGGGGTTATCCCGCGGCCATCCCGAGGCCGCCGCCCCGTCCGCCGTCCGCCGACGCCCCCGCGCCCCGGCGTGCTCCGCGCCAGCGCCACCCCCTGTGGCCAGCAGCTCCCCGTCGCGTCAGCGTGCCCCGCTGTCGTCGTTGCTGTCCGAAAACCCTTCCTGTGGATTTCCAGCACCCTTTTCCGCGGTTCTTTGCTGTTCCCGTGGATTTCCCGCTGTCCGTGGACTTTCCCGCGGTTCAGAACTTCTACCTGTTGCCGACTTAGTTCGGATTCCTTTCCCGAGATTATCCCGCGGCTCCCTGACCAACGGATCTTGGTAATTTCTGTTAATCAGAGTAGTTCGTCCCTCCCGTGAGTCGATGATGATAGATCGGTCCCCCGGTTCCCTCTCGGGAATCCGGATAGCTGCGTTATAATTTTCGTTTAGCTGCGTTAGTTTGATTTTCCTGTGTTTTTACTTGCTGGGTTGGTGTGAATTGGTTGATATTGGATTCCCGGACTTTTTGGGAATTATTTCTGTGGTGTTGGAATTTTGGTGGATATTTCTGTGGACCATTTTGGTTGGAAATGGGTTTTCCCTGGTTTGGGACATTTTGCAGGTGTTTGTTGGCGCGCTTCCCAGTTTTGGGTTTGTCCCGGAATAGAGGAAGTGCTGCCCAATTTTTACAAAATTATATTTTTAATTGATTTCAAAACTGGCTTTCGAAAATGATTTTCTAAACCGATTTTCGGGCGACGACCGTACCGGTCTGTGGGCCCCGGCGAAATGCAAACGCACCGGTCCGACCGGACGTTGAGGCATAAACCGAATTTTGAGGAAAAGGACCGAGTCTGAGACTCCTAGTTTTCTTTTATTTATTATTTTATTTTTAGGCTAAATATTATAGTCATTTAAATTCTGCATTTTATTTAATAATTCAGTCATTTTCTTATTTAATGTAAAAGAAAGATGTATCGGGCATAAGCCCACCCTAGGACCAGTAGCTGTGCCCATGTATTTGTGTAGCGTAGTTATTTTCTTTTCTTTTCTGGTGGATGTGATTTGGGTGGATTTTGGATTGATTTCATATTCGTAGATAGGACGTAATTTACGGCTTAATTACGAGTTTAGCTAAAATAATAAAATATTATTAATTCACTGTTTGTCACTAAAAGAAAACTGTATTTTATATACATATTATCAAAACACAAAGTTTTCCAAATTGTAATCGATTCTCGTGTATTTCCAAATAAATCAATTAACCGGCTTAATCAACGCATGTAGTTGCGACGTAACCGTTAGCTGTAGTTTAATACAACCTAAAACCTGACTAGGACATGACTACTAGAGATTGCAACTAGCACACTTAGTCTGGTTATTCAGGAATCTAAGTCGAATTCTCAATTGTAGGGTTTCGAGGACTGTACTAGCATCACCCCGGAATCAACAAACGAATCCAGTCAATAAAACAAAGGCAAGTGCAGTTATGTCTATTTGGTAATTTATCTAGTAATTGTTTTATTGCAATTTTAAACCACATTGCTACACGGAACTCTCTCCTAGAGTTCGAATATTGACTCATTGATTGAATCTGATTGACTCGGGATATTGGGGGAGTAGTGTAGCGTCTATGACCAATACCCCTATATTGCATCATTGATTGTGCGAGCTGATTCCTCATATACACGGGGATAGGCCGGACCGTATCATTAGGATATAATTGAATCATCCCAAGCCGGTCATAGTTCGTTACCTACTCAAATCACATTGTTTTCAATTGTAGAATTGTGAAAAATATTGTTAAAGTATTTCAAATTGTTTAACATTGCAAATTTTAAATTATTATTTGAATTATTGGATATTCGTAATTGTACTTTGCTCCCTCCTGACTGGAGACCCAACATTTTAGGTATCACTGATGAGGGTTTGTTACGCGATCCCAAGACGAGGAATTCGAGATTGCTGAGCTGTTTGCCTAGAGTTTTCTTTTATTCATGATGTATAAAAAAAAAAATTGTTTAAGTTGTATCTTTTATTTCATGTAAAAGTTTAATAAAGTTTTAAATTTCCGAATGTTGAGTTGTGACAAATATAGTGTTGTTGTATGGTTACCTGCTACTGAACAGCTTACTGCCGCCGTCTCAACAACGGTGCAGGCTGGGCATGATCCGATTCGACCCAAGTAATTGGGACCGGGTCGTGACATGTTTTTAGTGGTGGCCCATGCAGGTCTGAACAACAACTTAGGAAAACATATTTAGAAACAATTAGAACACTAGAACATCAATTTGTCACAACATAGGACCGAAATATATTATAAATAAATATTTTTGTTTGATTATAGACTGGTAGGATACCTTGCTTATGTTTGCATCCTAAACCATCCAGAGAATAACCGTTGACCAAATCCTGCTGGCGATGAGGTGTCATCTCCGGATCATACCCCATCTCCTCAACCAAGTCCAGGGTTTTTTCCCTCGCGGCTATTTGACCGTCCTCATAGTGCATCCAGTGAAGTTTTTCCTACACTGGCGAATCGTACCTCATCTCAAACTGAATTGCATTTCCCTGGTGGATTATTCATTTTGTTGCTCCACCAGTACCAGCAATCATTTTCCAATGGTTGTCCTATTCCAAGAAATCCTGGAGTTCCAGAAAGCTCAAGATGAAGCCCAGCAGGAACAGATGAATATCACGAGAGAAGACATGAAGAACGTCATGATGTAACCTTAGTTATCCCCAACCAGGTTAGAGCAGAACTTTTGTCCTAGGAAGGATACCCCTGAATCTAGAAGATATTTGGGTCCCATCAAGTACTCTACTTTTCGGCAGTCTTGTCGTAAGAAGCTATGGGCTTGTAACTATTGCAAGAGGCCTGGTCATCAGACCGTTAGTTGCCGCAAGAGATTGGGACAATGTTTGGCATGTGGATCAGCTGAGCATCGGGTAAAGGACTGCCCTTATTTTTCCATCAAACCAGAGCTCATAACCCAGCAACACCTGTTAGGCCACAACCTAGGGACCCTCTTTCTATCCAGCAGACCCTGCCCCTTACAAAAAGGCATGATGCATACTCGGGGTTCATAGAAGATGAAGGACCAGATCAATGAAGGCTCTAGGATTTATTCAGGAAGGGACTTCACCTTAAGAAATACCTATCTTGTTTGTGCCCAAGAAGGATGGAACAACGGATGTGCATCGATTACCAGACACCAAAGAACAAGTACTTTCTGTCTGGAATCGAGGATCTGTTTGATCTGGTTGTGTGGAGTTAGAGTGTTTCGAAGTTTGACTTAAGATTTGATTTCCATCAAATCAAAGTCAGGAAAGAGGACATTTCCAAGACGGCGTTCAAACACCAAGTATGGGTAGTTTTCTGTGGTCAGGACGTTAGACTGGCAAATGCTTCTGCTGTGTTCATGAATCTCATGAACAGAGATTTTCATGAGTATTTGAATCGGTTTATCTTCTCCATAGATAACATCCTGATATATTTGAAGACTAAAGAAGAGCATGAAGAACACCTGAGGAAGTTTTGGAAACTTTGAGGAAAAAGAAATTCTATGGTAAGTTATCTGAACGTGGATTTTTGACAAGGTGGACTTTTGGCCATGTGGTCAAGAGAAGAAATTTCGATGGAAGATAGCTGTTGTCGAAGAGTGATGTACCCCAAGTTCAATTCGGAAGATTCTTGAACTTGGCCGGCTACTATCAGAAGTTCGTGAAGGATTTCGTCAAGATTGCTGAGCCAATGACGAAGCTCACTTGGAAGAATGAAGAGTTCATCTGAACGAAAGTTTGTCAGGCGGTATTGAGAAGCTGAAGAAGAGACTTACCGCTACACCAATCCTTGCGCTACCCGCAGGAACCGGTGGGTTCTCAATTTACAGTAATGTCTCTGGAAAAGGACTGGGCTGCGTTCTTCAACAACATGGGAAAGTAATTGCTTACACATGTAGGCAACTACAGACTCATGAGAAGAATCATCCCACACCTAATTTGAATTGCTGCAATTATCTTTACTTTGAAGCTATGGAAGCATGATTTTTATGGAAAGGGAGTGAAAATATGTACGGACTACCAAAGTCTGAAATATGTCTTCACTCAGGAAGGGCTGAATGTTAGACTAAAAACATGTCTGAAGCAGATGAAAGTTTTCGACATCGACCTGCATCGAGAAGTTTGGACTGGAGGTTATACTACCTTGAGATAGAAGGACGGAGCTGGATGCTGATTCAGTATTGATGAAGTTCGAGGCGGATGGACAAAATCAAGATGACGTAGTTTCAAAACGAGGCACTTTGCAGGCTTAGATATCAAGTATTGGCAAGAACACTTGAGGGTTTCTAAATTAATCATCATTAGAACTCTGAAGAATGGTGCGAGAATTTGCGTATCGGCTGGCAAACGGAGGAACGAGTTGAAGGAAGAAATGCACCAGTCGCAGTATTCCATATATTCAGGAGATAATAAGATGTATCGGAATATGCCTCCATTGATTGGTGTTATGGAATAAAGGACAATTCCAGGTATAGGATTATATGTGAATTTGTCAACATGAGGAATTTAGCAAGAGGACATCAAGTTTGTTGGAGCCGCTGGACAATTCAGAGTGGAAGTAGAAGCATATAACAATGAACTTTGAGTAAGGATTGCCTTGTTCCCAAGGAGGGAAGGGCACCAATTGGATTATAATGAACCGACTGACTAAGTCAGCACACTTTAATTTCCTTCAAGAAGTGGGCAGCATTGTACGAGAAGCACATCTACCAGATTCATGGAGTACCGCGGGGCAAGCAATCAGAGAGGTCAATCCAGACGCTTGAAGATGTTTGAGATGTTGCGTCTCGGAATTTGGTAGGTTTTGGGAAGACCAAATTGCATTTGGTGAAATTTTCCTACCAGAGGAACAATCAGTTTCGACGGAGCTGGAAATTGAGGCCAGGTACATCAGGCCATTTGAAGTTTAAGACGAGTTGGTAACAGTGTACCAGTTAGCTCTACCAGCTAATCTTGAGAGGTTGCAACGTCTTCTATGTCACAGCTCAGACGTTACATTTCGGATCCGAGTCACATTTTGGATAATTCAGAACTGAAGTTTGAATCAACCTTTCAGTGCCAGAGAAACCAGTTGCAAGCCTAGTCAGAAATGAGAAGAAATCAGAATTTGAGCCATCACTTAAACTCCTATTCCTTATCTTTTCTTTTTTCGTTCTAAAATTTGACTAATGCTGCTAAATTAGCCTAGTTTTGCAAGCTATCTTTTTGTCAAGCTTGATCATGACGGTATTTTATTGGGTGCACCCACTAATATATTGTCTAATCAGGACCGGTGCATGATGGTCTGATCAACCTCGTGTACTTTGGTTCGCTTTTGTATTATGATATCATAAAAAAAAAAAACTTGTCCCTAAACCATCTCATCCATGACTGCTTTGAAAATTTTTATGGTTGGATCTGAGTTACGGGCACAGTACCTGTACCTGTTTGTCTTTTCTACCTTACTTTAATTTCGAGGACGAAATTTTCTAAGGAGGGAAGATTGTGAAACCCATTATTTTGTAGCTATTTATTTAAATGAGATTTTTGTGTTATTAATTAGAGTTTTCTAAAATTATTATTATTATTAATATTAATATTATTAAATATCTTTGAGTGGAAAATGATTTCGAAAATATTACAACTTGGCTTTTTGACTTTCGGACCCAGACCCAAGTCCGAGCCCAGACCCAGGCCTGAGCCCGTTTCCTTCTTTCTCAATTCTGATTATTTTGGTTTAATCTAAAAAAAAAAAAAAAAAATTTAATTGAATGTTGGCTGGTCCCGTAGGACCAGCACTCCATCACAGAAGTGGTAAACCATTTCTTAGTCCCTTCCTATTCTAAACCCCCAACTCCATCTTATAACTCCTCAAACCCCTTCATTTCCGTAACTCCCCTCCCCACTCCTATCTTCACGTTCACAGAAGAAGAGAACCCATCTCTTATTATTTTTCCCCTTACCATTTCTTCACTGTTAGAAATGAACTCACTCACTCGTCTCTTTCTCTTCCTCTCTCTGGAGCAATACTCTCCATAGAAACCCATTTCACTCTCTCTCCCTCTCTCTCCCTCTCTCTCCCTGACTTCTTCTGTGGAGAAGTTCTCAAACCCTCCCGAGCCCTAACCTAACCCCGCGCCGGCCTCCTCCAGCGGCGTTCCGGCGGAGCTCCTCCCCGGTGGCGCCACCCTCCGGCCGTCCCCGAGACCCGCCTCCTCCAGCCGGCGGACTCCCAGATCCGCCCTTTTCGGCCAGATCCGCCTAGCGCGGCGCTGTCCCGAGCTCCGGCGAGTGTTCCCGAGGCCGCCCGCCACCCTCCGTGGCTAACTCCTTCCCGCGCAGCAGCCCCGAGCCCTCCGGCGGGGTTATCCCGCGGCCATCCCGAGGCTGCCGCCCCGTCCGCCGTCCGCCGACGCCCCCGCGCCCCGGCGTGCTCCGCGCCAGCGCCACCCCCTGTGGCCAGCAGCTCCCCGTCGCGTCAGCGTGCCCCGCTGTCGTCGTTGCTGTCCGAAAACCCTCCCTGTGGATTTCCAGCACCCTTTCCCGCGGTTCTTTGCTGTTCCCGTGGATTTCCCGCTGTCCGTGGACTTTCCCGCGGTTCAGAACTTCTACCTGCTGCCGACTTAGTTCGGATTCCTTTCCCGAGATTATCCCGCGGCTCCCTGACCAACGGATCTTGGTAATTTCTGTTAATCAGAGTAGTTCGTCCCTCCCGTGAGTCGATGATGATAGATCGGTCCCCCGGTTCCCTCTCGGGAATCCGGATAGCTGCGTTATAATTTTCGTTTAGCTGCGTTAGTTTGATTTTCCTGTGTTTTTACTTGCTGGGTTGGTGTGAATTGGTTGATATTGGATTCCCGGACTTTTTGGGAATTATTTCTGTGGTGTTGGAATTTTGGTGGATATTTCTGTGGACCATTTTGGTTGGAAATGGGTTTTCCCTGGTTTGGGACATTTTGCAGGTGTTTGTTGGCGCGCTTCCCAGTTTTGGGTTTGTCCCGGAATAGAGGAAGTGCTGCCCAATTTTTACAAAATTATATTTTTAATTGATTTCAAAACTGGCTTTCGAAAATGATTTTCTAAACCGATTTTCGGGCGACGACCGTACCGGTCTGTGGGCCCCGGCGAAATGCAAACGCACCGGTCCGACCGGACGTTGAGGCATAAACCGAATTTTGAGGAAAAGGACCGAGTCTGAGACTCCTAGTTTTCTTTTATTTATTATTTTATTTTTAGGCTAAATATTATAGTCATTTAAATTCTGCATTTTATTTAATAATTCAGTCATTTTCTTATTTAATGTAAAAGAAAGATGTATCGGGCATAAGCCCACCCTAGGACCAGTAGCTGTGCCCATGTATTTGTGTAGCGTAGTTATTTTCTTTTCTTTTTCTGGTGGATGTGATTTGGGTGGATTTTGGATTGATTTCATATTCGTAGATAGGACGTAATTTACGGCTTAATTACGAGTTTAGCTAAAATAATAAAATATTATTAATTCACTGTTTGTCACTAAAAGAAAACTGTATTTTATATACATATTATCAAAACACAAAGTTTTCCAAATTGTAATCGATTCTCGTGTATTTCCAAATAAATCAATTAACCGGCTTAATCAACGCATGTAGTTGCGACGTAACCGTTAGCTGTAGTTTAATACAACCTAAAACCTGACTAGGACATGACTACTAGAGATTGCAACTAGCACACTTAGTCTGGTTATTCAGGAATCTAAGTCGAATTCTCAATTGTAGGGTTTCGAGGACTGTACTAGCATCACCCCGGAATCAACAAACGAATCCAGTCAATAAAACAAAGGCAAGTGCAGTTATGTCTATTTGGTAATTTATCTAGTAATTGTTTTATTGCAATTTTAAACCACATTGCTACACGGAACTCTCTCCTAGAGTTCGAATATTGACTCATTGATTGAATCTGATTGACTCGGGATATTGGGGGAGTAGTGTAGCGTCTATGACCAATACCCCTATATTGCATCATTGATTGTGCGAGCTGATTCCTCATATACACGGGGATAGGCCGGACCGTATCATTAGGATATAATTGAATCATCCCAAGCCGGTCATAGTTCGTTACCTACTCAAATCACATTGTTTTCAATTGTAGAATTGTGAAAAATATTGTTAAAGTATTTCAAATTGTTTAACATTGCAAATTTTAAATTATTATTTGAATTATTGGATATTCGTAATTGTACTTTGCTCCCTCCTGACTGGAGACCCAACATTTTAGGTATCACTGATGAGGCTTTGTTACGCGATCCCAAGACGAGGAATTCGAGATTGCTGAGCTGTTTGCCTAGAGTTTTCTTTTATTCATGATGTATAAAAAAAAATTGTTTAAGTTGTATCTTTTATTTCATGTAAAAGTTTAATAAAGTTTTAAATTTCCGAATGTTGAGTTGTGACAAATATAGTGTTGTTGTATGGTTACCTGCTACTGAACAGCTTACTGCCGCCGTCTCAACAACGGTGCAGGCTGGGCATGATCCGATTCGACCCAAGTAATTGGGACCGGGTCGTGACAGGGAGTATGGGCGACGTATGCAGTAGAATTCAACAAGCTCGCTTGTAAGCTCACATCTTCCTGATGTAGCATCTTGTACTCGAAGATTGAAAGAAGGTATGTGTTCATCTATTCAGGTCCATATTGTAGTGGCGCAGTATCAGATAATGAGGGAGTCACTCAACCATGTCCTCAACCTAGAGCCTCAGTATCCTCCAGCTACTTTCTCTCACCACCAATTTTCTAAATTGGGGTATTTTAGTAATTGTGTGATAATTTAAAATTTTGATTATTTTTAATAATTGATTGGTGTTTTGGTTTTCGATTAGTGCTTTTGGTAGTAGCAATGGTTTAACCTTAGTTAGCCTTGATTAGAAGACTAATCATCTGATTAGAAACCTATTTAGCTAATTAGATTTTAATTTAGAGCATTAGTCCTAATTAGGAAACAATTTAATTCATTTTAGGCTATTTTAGCATGTAGCTTTTTGGCCTTTTTGCTAATGGGCTTCTTGTTTAGTTTTAGAAGAGTTGTGTCCCATCACCAACCCTAACCTAACCCTAGAAACCCCCTGGCCGACCATAACAGCAGTCCCCCTTTTTGGTGTTATATGTTAGTAGCCACGTAGTTTGCAAAACCCTAGAAATTGCCCTTTGTAGCATTTGCTTCCTAAGAATTTAATTTTGATAATTAGGAAATTGATTTGGGATCACAAGGGTGCGTACCTAAGCCTATAGCTTAAGTATAGTAAAACTAGGACATATATGGTCTCCAGGGTCCCTAGACAGCCTCTAGAGTATCATTTTATTATTTTAAAATTTCTTGGATTTTTAGGATATTTTTAGATAATTTTTATATATGGTTTCATTTTTTTCTTAAAGCTTCTAGGAATTGTTGTGAAGGCATTCGAGAGTATTTTTGAGGTCAAATAAATTATTTGGGCTCTAGAACCCTTAACAATTTTCTAGAATTTTCTAGGAATTTTTAGGAATTTTTTGGGATTTATTTGGAATTTTTAGGATTTTTTTGATTTTTTATTTAATTTTCTGAATATTAAAAACCCATTTCCCCCCAATTACCCAATCAGCCACGGGGGGGGGGGGGGGGGGGGGGGGAGGGGCCCCACTCGTCAGCCGCTGAAGCGGGGAGGGGCAGGCCCACCCGTCAGCGTCAGGGAGAGATTCACGTGGGTTTCCTTATAAGGAAGACGAGCTCGAATCTGATGAGCTGGCTCACCCCAAGCCGGCTCACATTTGAGCTATTGGATCTGGACGGGAGGCAGCAGATGTTGCCACGTGTCCCCGCCCAGCTGACTAAGTCACAGCTACCGCCTTTGCTTATATATATGTATATATATATATATATATTTATATATAATCTGATGAGCTGGCTCACCCCAAGCCGGCTCACATTTGAGCTATTGGATCTGGACGGGAGGCAGCAGATGTTGCCACGTGTCCCCGCCCAGCTGACTAAGTCACAGCTACCGCCTTTGCTTATATATATATATATATATATATATATATATATATATATATATATATATATATATATATATATATATATATATATATATATATATATGTATGTATATTGTGGTTTTCCGAAAACCCTATTTTATTTTCAGAAGCTTTTTGTGGGAGAGTTCGGGAGAGTTCTTTGACTTCGCGGGGGGTTTGCCGTTGATCTAGACGTCCTTTTTGCGTGTCGTTTTTTTGTTAGGTTTCTGGATATATAATTTATTTTCTGGTATTTTGATCTCGAATTTCTGAATAATTATTTGAGTGTCGGTTGTCCAAAAATTAATGCGTCGTACGGTTTTCGAGATTTCGAGCGATCCCGAACTCCGTTTTACGATCCGTTTGATGTTTTGGAAAGATGACACCGAGCTCTGCAACATATAATTTTTCCAGAAATTCAGAGTTTCATCAAGTATTTTATTTTGTTCATAGAAATCAGATTTGGTCAACGGTTCATCGATTTGGTCATGGTTAGCCATAATGGCGATAACTTTTGACCAAATCATGATTTTGTGGTACGATCGATTCCAGTGCACTCATAGCACTGAAATCTACCATGTTGCACACTCAAACTTTTAAATTCATAACGTTTGACTAGTTAGTCAATAGTATGTCTCGGTTTGCGTGCCACGGGTCCCGAATTTGGAACCGTAAATTTCCTTGGCCAAAAATTTGTGTGTAGATTGTTATTTCAGAATTAAATAGGTTAAAATAGGATTTTAGATGATTTATTCTAGAATTAGAAAAATATCAATTGATTTAACCCATTAGTCACTTTCTAGGATTTTTAGAGTGGGAATTGTATATCTAACTTGTGGTTGTTTGTGCGACGGGGTTCGTGGGATGATGGCTTGATTTGATAGCTTCTAGGTTAGAGTTCATCTTTTATTCAACTTATGAAATCAATTCAGTCCAGGATTTTAGGCAAGTACTTGTTGACACCTTCATGTGCATTTACTTTATATTGTCGTATTTTACTTATACATGCTATCTTCCGTGTCTTGACTGTTACACACACGAGAGTTGAGTGTTGACTATTGATCATGTTTTCTCATTGTTATCGTGATCGTTATCGTGATCGTGTTTTCATGATTGTGAGGTATGGATATTGGAGGGGTACAATTACTAGGCACGTGGACAAAGCCCAGATTGTATTGTTGGCAACTCTCCCGGTTATGGGGGCGGGCCTTATAACCTCATCGTTCGCCCAAGCCGTCCATGTATAGGAACATTGTACTTCTCACGACACGTACACTACGAGTGTTTATATGAGTCTCTTTACTTTTCATGCTTGTTACTTTCCTTATCAGTTTCTTCCATCTCATGATTTCTTGTTCATATTGTTCATTATTTCCATTGATCATTATTTTTCATGTTTAGTGTTTTATTACTTTATATTGTACTTGTATCATGCTGGTTAGACTTGTACTTGTTCCAATCCTGACTGGATAACCATTTTTCAGTTGTATACGACGTGATCTGTCCTGAGGTTTACGGTGAGTATGTTGGAGACACTGACGTCACTGGCGTACCCGGTTCTAGTACTGATACGAATTAGCATATTTCCTTTCTTATGGATTCGCATTAGTTAGTAGTTATAGTTATAGAGTTAGTTGTCTATTTTATTTTCTGCTATCCGGGTTTGTTCTCGAGACTTTCTGAGTTGTAATAGATTTTTTCATATTTATACTGTTGACACAAAGTCACAGTCAACCAAATATCGATAACATTGACTAAATAATACTTATAATAATTCAATACGACACACGACGACTACATCCAGCTCAAGTCAGACGACAACTCAATTTTTGCTATACAAGTCATTCTTGAGTCTGTATTTTATAAATTTATTGAGTCTAGACTGATGTAAGCTGAGTTGTGCTGAGCTCTTGAGACTTAACCTATAACCTACCCGAAATCCATAAGCTCCACACATCCAAATAAGCCCATTGGACCTTAAGACCTATTTTGTGCTCTGGAGACAGAGTTCGGGCCGAACTCTGCCTCCACACAGAGTTCGGACCGAACTCTGTCCCCTAAAAATCAGCACCCTAATTTTTAGGGTTGGCTGGTTGCTAGTTGTCCAACGGCGAAATATTTGAAAATTCCTACCAGAATTCTGGCCAAATTCTGCCTACTAATATCCTATAAATAGGCCATGAATTCTCTCATTTTCAATCATCCAATCTTCTCTTCTCTCTAAAGCTCAATACAAGCCATACCCTTCTTCATCTACTAGCCACAAGCTCCCTAAGCCTCAAGTGCTCAGCATTTTTCAGTTAGGAGTTTTGTACAAGAGTTCAAGAAGTCGCTTGAAAAATTCCAAGCATCGCCACTACGATCCTTTGTAAGAAGTTGACGTGCTCTTCTGAAGAAAAGGCACGGGGTGTAACTACTATTTCATAAATAGTATATTTAATCCTGAGCTAGAGTTCTCAGGCCTGGACTAGTCCTCCACGAGGAAAACCAGGTTAAAATCGGCTGTGTTTGCGTATGCTTTCTTGCTCCTTATTTATTTTCGTATTTACGCTGATTAATTTTAGCTTGTGAAAGAGTTTATTTTTTAATTGGCTATTATCGCTATAAACTCTATTCCCCCCTCTAGAGTTGCCATCTGTTCTTCAATTGGTATCTGAGCTCTGTTCTCTCAACAAGGACTAACATCCTAGAGCTGATCCATGGCAACCACACAATCCTTGATTTCCAATCACGGTGAAGGGCAGTCCACTCATAGGCCTCCCCTATTTGATGGAACTAACTACACATATTGGAAAACAAGGATGAGCTTTTATCTCAAGTCGCTAGACTTTGACCTGTGGACTATCGTCACTGACGGTTATAAAAAGCCCGCCAGAATATTTGTCAATGGTTATCTCGTTGAAAAATCACATGACAAATATTCTGACGAGGAGAAAAAACAGGCAAGTCTAGACGCGAGAGCTATTAATGCTTTATTCTGTGCTATAGACAGGAATGAGTTCAACAGGGTCTCAACATGCACCACTTCTCACGAAGTATGAAGACTTCTGTGGATGAAGCAAACCCTTGAAGACTATAACTTATCTTTCATGCACATTCCAATCTTTTTTGACAACACTAGTGCTATAAATCTCACTAAGAACCCCATTTGTCACTCACGCACGAAGCACATTGAAATACGTCATCACTTTTTGCGTGATCATCAGCAAAATGGCACGATTAACTTAGAATTTATTGACACTGATCATCATTTAGCAGATTTCTTTACAAAGCCATTATCCGAAGAGCGCTTCAATTTTCTTTGTCGTGAACTTGGAATTTTAGATGAAGCTGTTATAAATTAAAATCAACCTGCGTAAATATCGAGTATATCGTGATTCTCTTATAATGACTTTGCTATGGGTACAAGCCGAAAGGGCCCTTCTGACAACAAGGCGTAAAAGCCTAAGCGACACGGTGCACTAGTCCTCAGGACTACCGCTAGCTGGGATCCAGCCCCTGCAGCTAACCCATGGCAGCTTCAAAATATTGAATTATGATATAATTCCTTGTTTATTATACGGTTCATTTTTATTTCTCACATGCTGAAATACTATTCTTTCAACTTCACCTTGCTGCTTCATGTTCACTATCTGTTATTCGTTGTTTATCACTTGGATCTTTTCCTGTATTTATACTCACATTCATTCTGGTCTTTCTGACTTAACCAATTTTACTTTATTTCAGCCTGATTCCTGTTCTGTGACCAGAATCCGGAATTCGGACTGAACTCTGCCCTTACCAGAGTTCGGGCCAAATTCGGTCTGGCTGTCCCAGAACCGGAAACAGCCTCAGCCGTTGATCATATTTTAGATCCAATGGCCATTATTGATTCCGACCAATTGAAGCCCTTCACACATTTTCGGGTTCTTCTCCCTCTTCACCTCCATTACCACCTTTTCTACTTCTCCAACCTCTTTTTCTCAAAACCCTAATCCTAATTTCTCCTTTCTAGAGCTCATCTCTTCCCAAAACTCAAGGAGAAGGCTTCTTTTTCAATTCTCCTTCATTGTTCATCATTTGTTTGAGGTATAATTTCATACTTCTCTATATCTCAATTTCCTTCATTATCTTTATTGTGTTATGGCTCCACGTTTGTTCAACCGCGGGAAGAGAATTCGGACCGAGGGAGCATCCTCGTCGAATGCTCCTCCTCGCGTTGAACCGCCCGTGGCACCGGTCGTTGAACAACAACCACCTATCCATCCGTTGTTCAATCCTCCGCATCTACATGACCCAAACACCTTTGACGACCAAATTTTTGTATCACTAGACGCATCAAATGATTGGTTTAGTAATTTTTGAACACGTCCGGCGTTTGCGGGACATCCTATCAACTTTACTATATTCTCACAATATGATGCACTTTTTCATGACATTTGCCTTGATGAACTTGTTACCACAAATTCGGTCATTTATCGTAGTGCTATTTAAATGTTCTACTGCAACCTAACCCATGATGATAACATATTTATTCACGGGTTGCGGGAATAGATATCTCTTTTGACGATTTCGAATTGGCCGAATATCTTGAACTCCAAGAGCCCAACTCATGGGAAGCTTGTTGAAGATCGATCATTTCAATTTCCCGAAGGGATTTCACTTGAAAGCTTCAAGGACGACTTATGTAGCCCTAACACACGTCCTCGTAAGCTTTTGGCTAAATATCTCAATCCCTATTTCTATGAACTTCATCGGATCATTTTCAACACCATTCTACCCAAAGTGGGTTCCACCGATGAAGTCACTTATTTTGAAATCTCGGCATTGTATCATCTCCACTTTCATGTTCCCTTTAATCTTCCACGTACCATGATGGACTGGATGATTAACTGTAGGAAGAAACCAAGATCTTTGGTTTATGCATTATACCTTCCCATGATCTTTCATGCGTTTCATGTACCCCTTGATGAGTGTCCATTCTTACCTGCCCCTGCCTTCCTCTCTAAGGCACGGAGGCTTCAGGCGGCCGTTGGCTCACCAGTTGTGTATGAGCATTCTGATGATGAGCCAGATGCCCCTCCTTTGGGACAGGATCCTCCTCCTCCTCCTGCCACTCTCGAGTCTCTTCAGACTATGCTCCGAGATTGCTTTACCATAGAGGACGATCGTTGGACTCAGCTGGATTACCGGACCACCTTGCAGATGAGTGCCATTAGCAACTCGCTGCACGATATTCGGTATTCCATGTCTCTCCATCCTTCCATGCCCATTCCTATGGAGCGAGATCCCGGTCGTGAGGGCTATCGTATCGATGACCCTTGGGTCATTCGCTACTTGGATCCAGATGCAGCCTTCGTGGACCCTCGTCGTTCCTTTACTGATCCATCGGACGACGCTGGGCCTTCACGAGCTCGATGATGGATATGGACTGCTACTTGCTGCTGCTACTGAGGATCATAGCTTATGATTTATGCATTTTGATTTTAGTTGATTTTATGTACTTGGTTTGTATTAGACTTATTATGAGCTGTAACTCTTGAGAACTTTGGTAGTTCTATCAGTTTATATGTCATTTCTTCTATTATGACTCTTGAAACATTTGGTCATTATATTAGTTTATATGCAGTTTCTTCTCTTATCTTTTGGTGTGTTTGCCAGTATTCATTGTTTATCTTACATTGCTAAATGCCAAAAGGGGGAGATATGTATATTCTATATTCTTTTTGTCTATGTATATGTGCTTTTGGAAGAATGTTCTTATCAGGTCAACAAAGATTCAAAGCATTGTTTACGGGGGAGCTATATTTTAAGCTCGGTATTGATTATGGGGGAGCTTTACTTTCTGTCCGTATATGTGTCCAGGTATGAATATTGAATATACAATTATTATTTTATCAATTATCAATATGGGGGAGATTAGTTGACACAAAATCACAGTCAACCAAATATCGATAACATTGACTAAATAATACTTGTAATAATTCAATACGACACACGACGACTACATCCAGCTCAAGTCAGACGACAGCTCAGTTTTTGCTATACAAGTCATTCTTGAGTCTATATTTTATAAATTTATTGAGTCTAGACTGATGTAAGCTGAGTTGTGCTGAGCTCTTGAGACTTAACCTATAACCTACCCAAAATCCATAAGCTCCACACATCCAAATAAGCCCATTGGACCTTAAGACCTATTCTGTGCTCTGGAGACAGAGTTCGGGCCGAACTCTGCCTCCAGCAAAGTTCGGGCCGAACTCTGTCCCCTAAAAATCAGCACCCTAATTTTTAGGGTTGGCTGGTTGCTAGTTGTCCAACGGCCAAATATTTGAAAATTCCTACCAGAATTCTGGCCGAATTCTGCCTACTAGTATCCTATAAATAGGCCATGAATTCTCTTATTTTCAATCATCCAATCTTCTCTTCTCTTCTCTCTAAAGCTCAATACAAGCCATACCCTTCTTCATCTACTAGCCACAAGCTCCCTAAGCCTCAAGTGCTCAGCATTTTTCAGTTAGGAGTTTTGTACAAGAGTTCAAGAAGTCGCTTGGAAAATTCCAAGCATCGCCACTGCGATCCTTTGTAAGAAGTTGACGTGCTCTTCTGAAGAAAAGGCACGGGGTGTAACTACAATTTCACAAATAGTGGATTTAATCCTGAGCTAGTGTTCTCAGGCCTGGACTAGTCCTCCACGAGGGAAACTAGGTTAAAATCGGCTGTATTTGCGTATGCTTTCTTGCTCCTTATTTATTTCCACATTTACTCTGATTAATTTTAGCTTGTGAAAGAGTTTATTTTTTAATTGGCTATTATCGCTATAAACTCTATTCACCCCCCTCTAGAGTTGCCATCTGTTCTTCATATACTATTGAGACTATTGGATATTTTGGTGATTTTTGCTGGCTTAGTTGTGGATGATATATATGCGTGTTGTGCTTGTTGTGGACCATTGTTATCATAGACAGCGTACTACCGCCGATGATGCGGCGTAGGCTGGACTTGGCTATGTACTCGTATCCCAAAATTGGGAGCGAGTCGTGACAAGTTTTTATGGTGGCCCATGCAGGTCCAATTTCGTAAAAGACTGCGAACTCGTGGTAGTGCTTAAGTTAGCTGTACTACTGCGAGCCTGCGAATAGAGTGGAAGTTAGGAGGTTGTATCATCCACAAAATAGGACTTCTAACCTTATGAGTCTATTTTATCTTAGGATCTTATTGTCTCTTAAATTGTATCTTGCTTGATTCCATCCGTGATTTCTTCGATATGTTTGTATCTACCATTCTAACCATATCCTTTCTTTCCTTTTAGTTTGCAATGGTTGAGACAAGGCGCAGTACGATCCGTAAGGGGAAAAGGGTAGCTAACCCATATGCTACTTCCGAACCCGAGGGATCGACAGCAGAGAGTACTGAGTTCGTGGAGCCTTCTAACCATCAACAAGATAGGGTTAGCGCTGAGGATCTTCCACCCTCACCACCAGGAGCCCCAATCCAAGGAGTGACTGTAGAAGGAGCACACATCCTTGCGATACTCCAGGGCATGATGGAGACTCAGCAGAGGCATACAGACGTTTTGGAGAGGAGCATAGAAACACGACAAGATCGTGTGGGTACTATTGATGGGTTTCGCGAAATGAACCCACCTCCCTTCATTGGTTCGGAAAAACCCATAAAAGTTACCAACTGGCTAGTAGAGATAGAGACACTACTAGAAGCATCAAAGTTGCCACCAGAAAAATGGATAAAAGCGGTGAAGCTGCAGCTCAAGGACAATGCATATCATTGGTAGGCTGCACAAGAAAGACGGTTGGGCATGAATGTGTCATGGGAAGAGTTTACGGATCTCTTCAATACCATATTCTTCCCCATGATAGTTCGGAAGGAGTTGCGAGATCAGTTCATACGACTAGAACAGGGGAGTATGACGGTGGATGAACATGATGCAGAATTCAGTCGTTTGAGCCGCTTTGCTCCTACTCTTGTCTCTACAGAAGAGGAAAAGGCAGAGAAGTTCCATTCTGGATTAAATTACAAGTTGCAGAGTTTGACAGCATCAGCAGATCCGACATCATATACGGCTATCCTGAATGCGACTAGACGTCAGGAGTCCATTTTAAAGAAGAAGCAGACTGATCTGAAGAGGACCTCTTCCATGATTTCTTCAGATAAGACATCTCAAGGTGCAACAAAGCGTCTCCAGTTTCAGCAGCACAGACTACTTATCAAAGCAGCACCAGTACATCAGAACAAGCAGAATCAGCCCCTTCCAGTGTGCCAGTTTTGCCAGAAGACTGGACATACCTCGACTGTATGTAGGAAGAGGTTGGGACAGTGTCTTCATTGTGGATCACCTGACCACCAAGTACGAGTGTGCCCCTTTATATCACAAAGATCATCCAGTGGGGATCAGAGAGCAGTAGTTCAGTCTCGACCGACATCAGATGGAGGACAACAGAGAGGACCACCACTACCAAGCCAAGAACAAAAGTTTGCTCAACATCAGCAGCAGAAGGGAGGCCAGAGGAATGGTCATGCATTTACTATGACAGAAGAGGAGGATGAAAATTTGACAGATGTTATCGCAGGTATGGTTTTATTAAAGTCATTTTCTGCCATTGCCTTATTCGATTCTGGGGCATCTCATTCTTTTGTATCAGTAGCTTTCTTGATGAAGCATGGTATTATGACTACTCCCTTGAATAAGAGTCTTAGAATATTAACCGGTGGAGGTAGTGTTCCGGTTAGTGATATTTGTAGGGACTGCCCTATAGTTATTTGTGGTCGAGAGATGCGAGCAAGATTGCTTGTTATACCCATTGTTAGTTTCGATATTATTCTTGGCATGGATTGGCTGAACAAATACCACACGATGATAGACTGCCATCGAGGGTGTGTCATCTTTAGGCCACCCGGAGAACCCGAGTCCGAGTTTTTTAGAGAAAGTGCAGAGTTTGGCGTACGAGCTGTATGTGGATCCTTGACAATAGAAGAAGTTACACGACATCCACTTATTATGGAGTTCTTGGACGTATTTTCCGAGGATCTGCCAGGTCTACCCCCGGATAGAGCAGTGGAGTTCTCTATTGACTTAGTGCTAGGAGCGGCACTAGTGGCACAGAATGTGTACCGCATTAACAAGAAGGAAATGGAGGAGTTGAAGGCACAGTTGGAAGATCTTGAGAGTAAAGGATTCATTCGTCCGAGTGCTTCACCTTGGGGTGCTCTAGTACTTTTTGTGCCCAAAAAAAGATGGGTCGGTGAGGATGTGTATTGACTATCGTGCACTCAATGCACTAACGGTCAAGAACAAATATCCTTTGCCCAGGATTGACGATCTCTTTGAACAATTGAGCGGAGCCAGGGTATTCTCGAAGATTGATTTGCGATCCGGTTATCATCAAGTAAAGGTGCGGAAGGAAGACATTACAAAGACAGCTTTTAGGACTCGGTATGGGCACTACGAGTTCCTATTGATGCCGTTTAGATTGACCAATGCTCCAGCGGTATTCATGAATCTGATGAACAAAGTCTTTCATCAATATTTAGGCCGGTTCGTAGTTGTATTTGTAGATGATATACTGATATACTCGAAGACTGAAGAGGAGCAGGAGCAGCATTTATGGTTTGTCTTGGAGACATTGCGGCAGGAGAAGTTATATGGCAAGTTATCCAAATGTGAGTTCTTCTTGGACAAAGTTAGTTTCCTTGGGCATATTGTGACAGGAGATGGGATATCAGTAGATCCCAAGAAGATAGAAGCTATGAAGGCATGGCCCACACCAGATTCTGTAGTAGAGGTGAGGAGCTTTTTGGGCTTGGCTGGTTATTATCGAAAGTTTGTGAAGGATTTTGCGAAGATTGCAGAGCCAATAACGAAGCTCACTAGGAAAAATGAGGCTTTTACTTGGACAGAAGCATGCCAAGACGCTTTTGATGAGTTAAAAAGAAGATTGACCACTGCTCCTATTTTGACCTTACCAGCAGGATCGAGAGGATTTGTGATATATAGTGATGCCTCGGGTAAAGGTCTTGGTTGTGTGTTAGAGTAACATAAAAAGGTAGTGGCGTATGCTTCTAGGCAATTACGGCCACATGAAAAGAATTATCCTACTCATGATCTCGAGTTGGCAGCAGTAGTTTTTGCTCTGAAGCTTTGGAAGCATTACCTTTATGGCAAGAGGGTGGAGATATATACAGATCACAAGAGCCTCAAGTATGTGTTCACTCAGAAAGAACTTAACATGAGGCAGAGAAGATGGCTCGAGTTGATGAAGGATTTTGATCTCATATTACAGTACCACCCGGGAAAGGCGAATGTAGTTGCGGATGCATTGAGTCGATATCCCACAGCGATGTACTTGACTATGGACAGGCATCTATTGGAGGACATGGAGAGCTTAGGTATTGAGGTAGTTATACCGGGAGTAGAAGGACAGGTGATGAACATACAGATTGGATCAAATTTGATGGACAAGGTTCGGGAGGCACAAACACAAGATAAGGACTACAGAAGATCAGGGCTCAAGTGGAAGTAGGACAGAGCAGTGACTTTACTATTCATAAGGATGGGTCACTAAGGCATGATAATCGACTTTGTATACCAAGTGGAGGAATTCGAGAAGAGATTATGCAGGAGGCCCACAAGTCTCAATATTTGATACACCCAGGAGCAACGAAGATGTATAAGGATCTAAGGAATCACGTACGGTGGTATGGTATGAAAAGAGAAGTAGCCCAATTTGTTTCGAGATGTTTGGTATGCCAACAAGTCAAAGCGGAGAGACAAAGACCCGGAGGATTATTGTAGCCATTACCCATTCCGGAGTGGAAGTGGGAACACATTACGATGGATTTTGTGACTGGATTGCCGAGGACGCAGAGCGGGAAGGATGCGATTTGGGTCATCGTGGATAGGTTGACCAAATCGGCACACTTTATACCTTTCAAGGTTGGGTTGTCTACCGAAGGTTTAGCGGAGTTATATGTTCGACAGATTGTGAGACTGCATGGTGTTCCGGTGAGTATAGTCTCTGACAGAGATTCACGGTTCACGTCACACTTTTGGAGGAGTTTGCAAGAGAGCCTCGGTACGCAGCTCAAGTTCAGTACAGCTTATCACCCGCAGACTGATGGACAGTCAGAGCGTACTATTCAGACACTAGAAGACATGTTGCGTACTTGTATGTTAGATTTTGGTACGTCATAGGATGATCACTTATATTTGGTGGAGTTCTCTTACAATAATAGCTATCAAGCAAGTATAGAGATGTCACCTTTCGAGGCGCTCTATGGACGGAGGTGTCGTACCCCTTTGTCATGGAACGACGTGGGCGAGAGATCCTTGTTAGGACCGAAGATGGTTGTGGCTGCCGCAGAGAAA
Organism: Iris pallida; assembly: GCA_029216955.1. Lineage (NCBI taxonomy): Eukaryota > Viridiplantae > Streptophyta > Magnoliopsida > Asparagales > Iridaceae > Iris > Iris pallida. The sequence goes on along the minus strand of JANAVB010039390.1, from coordinate 34,025 downwards.
GTGAAGAAGAATCGTGAGCGACTGAGGGTAGCACAAGATCGACAGAGGCATTGGGCAGATAGTCACCGGAGGCCATTATCATTCGAGGTTGGCGATTTGGTATTCTTGAAGATCTCGCCAACTCGTGGTACTATTAGATTTGGTAGAAGTGGGAAGCTTAGTCCAAGATTTATTGGACCATTTGGTATTCTTGACAGCGTTGGAGATGTTGCTTATAGACTGGCACTTCCACCCACATTGGAGAATGTTCATAATGTATTCCATGTATCACAGTTGAGAAAGTACGTGGCTGACCCAAGCCATGTATTGGATCATTCGGAGATTGAGGTAGGACCAAGCCTATCCTACCAAGAGCAACCAGTGGAGATCTTGGACAGACGAGAGAAGGTTTTGAGGAGGCAGATCATACCCTTGGTTCGAGTAGCATGGAGACATCACTCACCCGGGGAGTCCACTTGGGAGCGAGAAGATGAAATACGGGAGAGGTTTTCCCATTTGTTTGAGGATTGAGGTAATATTGTTTATGTAGCATTATTTTATTTTTGAGGGGAAATATTTTAAGGGGGATAGTTTGTAGCATTTGCTTCCTAAGAATTTAATTTTGAAAATTAGAAAATTGATTTGGGATCACAAGGGTGCGTACCTAAGCCTATAGCTTAAGTATAGTAAAACTAGGACATATATGGTCTCTAGGGTCCCCAGACAGCCTCTAGAGTATCATTTTATTATTTTAGAATTTCTTGGATTTTTAGGAGATTTTTAGATAATTTTTATATATAGTTTCATTTTTTTTTCTTAAAGCTTCTAGGAATCGTTGTGAATGCATCCGAGAGTATTTTTGAGGTCAAATAAATTATTTGGGCTCTAGAACCCTCAAACAATTTTATAGAATTTTCTAGGAATTTTTTGGGATTTATTTAGAATTTTTAGGATTTTTCCTGATTTTTTATTTAATTTTCTGAATATTAAAAACCCATTTTCCCTCAATTACCCAGTCAGCCGCGGGGGGGCCCCCCGTCAGCCGCTGAAGCGGAGAGGGGCAGGCCCACCCGTCAGTGTCAGAGAGAGATTCACGTGGGTTTCCTTATGAGGAAGCCGAGCTTGAATCTGATGAGCTGGCTCACCCAAGCCGGCTCACATTTGAGCCGTTGGATCTGGGCGGGAGGCAGCAGATGTTGCCACGTGTCCCCGCCCAGCCGACTAAGTCACAGCCACCACCTTTCCTTATATATATATATATATATATATATATATATATATATATATATATATATATATATATATGTGTGTATATTGTGGTTTTCCGAAAACCCTATTTTATTTTCAGCAGCTTTTTGTGGGAGAGTTTGGGAGAGTTCTTCGACTTCGCGGGGGGATTGCCGTTGATCTAGACGTCCTTTTTGTGCGCCATTTTTTTTTTAGAAGCGTATTGAGGTTAGGTTTCTGGATATATAATTTATTTTCTGGTATTTTGATCTCGAATTTCTGAATAATTATTTGAGTGTCGGTTGTCCAAAAATTAACACGTCGTACGGTTTTCGAGATTCCGAGCGATCCCGAACTCCGTTTTGCGATCCGTTTGAAGTTTTGGAAATCTGACACCGAGATCTACAACATATAATTTTTCCAGAAATTTAGAGTTTCATCAAGTATTTTATTTTGTTCATAGAAATTAGATTTGGTCAACGGTTCATCGATTTGGTCATGGTTAGCCATAATGGCAATAACTTTTGACTAAATCATGATTTTGCGGCACGGTCTATTCCAGTGCACTCATGGCGCTGAAATCTACCATGTTGCACACTCAAACTTTTGAATTCATAATGTTTGACTAGTTAGTCAACAGTATGTCTCGGTTTGCGTGCCACGGGTTCCGAATTTGGAACCGTGAATTTCCTTGGCCAAATATTTGTGTGTAGATTGTTATTTCAGAATTAAATAGGTTAAAATAGGATTTTAGATGATTTATTCCAGAATTAGATAAATATTAATTGATTTAACCCATTAGCCACTTTCTAGGATTTTTAGAGTGGGAATTGTATATCTAACTTGTGGTTGTTTGTGCGACAGGGTTTGTGGGATGATGGCTTGATTTGATAGCTTCTAGGTCGGAGTTCATCTTGTCTTCAACTTGTAAAATCAATCCGTCCAGGAGTTCAGGCAAGTACTTGTTGACACCTTCATGTGCATTTACTTTATATTGTCGTATTTCACTTATACATGCTATCTTCCGTGTCTTGACTGTTACACACACGAGAGTTGAGTGTTGACTATTGATTATGTTTTCTCATTGTTATCGTGATTGTTATCGTGATCGTGTTTTCATGATTGTGAGGTATGGATATTGGAGGGATACAATTACTAGGCACGTGGACAAAGCCCAGATTGTATTGTTGGCAACTCTCCCGGTTACGGGGGCGGGCCTTATAACCTCATCGTTCGCCCAAGCCGTCCATGTGTAGGAACATTGTACTTCTCACGACACGTACACTACGAGTGTTTATATGAGTCTCTTTACTTTTCATGCTTGTTACTTTCCTTATCAGTTTCTTCCATCTCATGATTTCTTGTTCATATTGTTCATTATTTCCATTGATTATTATTTTCCATGTTTAGTGTTTTATTGATTTATATTGTACTTGTATCATGCTGGTTAGACTTGTACTTGTTCCAATCCTGACTGGATAACCATTTTTCAGTTGTAGACGACGTGATCTGTCCAGAGGTTTACGGTGAGTATATTGAAGATACTGACGCCACTAGCGTACCCGGTTCCAGCACTGATGCGAATTAGCATATTTCCTTTCTTATGGATTCATATTAGTTAGTAGTTATAGTTATAGAGTTAGTTGTCTATTTTATTTTCTGCTATCCGGGTTTGTTCCCGAGACTTTCTGAGTTGTAGTGGATTTTTTCATATTTATACTATTGAGACTATTGGATATTTTGGTGATTTTTGCTGGCTTAGTTGTGGATGATATATATGTGTGTTGTACTTGTTGTGGACCATTGTTATCATAGACAGCGTACTACCGCCGATGCTGCGGCGTAGGCTGGACTTGGCCACGTACTCGTATCCCAAAATTGGGAGCGGGTCGTGACACCCTTCTCTTCCAAAAGTCCAATTTTCTCAATTCTTATCCAAATCCATCCAAACATAGTGCGTTGCAATCCTTGGAAGGAGAGGAACTTGCTGGAGACTTGCTAGCAAGGAATCTGAGGCGTTGGACTGGAGAAAATCGACGTCGACGCGTTTGGAGGCTCGTTTTATTGTAATATTGACTCTCAATAGGTAAACCTCTCTAAACTCCTGTAAATTCTGATATTTCTTCATAGATGCATCCATCTAGGTACCCCGGACTTGTAGGTGAGTTTGGTAGGATTTCGAATCCGTTTGATAGGCGTATCGGACGCATGTCGGTGTATTGGAACACGTGTTCGATGAAATGCCTCTTAGAATTGAAAGTTCTTATTTTTTGATTTTGTTTTCATGAATTTGTTGCTGTGTATATTTGAAACAAGTTTCGTGAAGACAGATCTCTATTTGACATATTTTTGGTGTCCAAATCGGATACGTACACGCGCGCACGGGATCCCCGTGCGTGTCCTGCTGCTCGAGTGTCATAACTCGACGCACATGACACAGTTTAGCTTGAAATTTGATGGACACCTGGGGGCAACCTCTTCCCACGTGCTCTTAAAATTTTACGACATTTCGTGGAGTGTGCATGGAGAAATCGAAGCCGCACAGGTTCGGCTGAACCGTACACGCGTGCGGAAACCGCCGCTGACACGGCGTTCGTTCGAGAACACGACACGACATGGACACGTGTCAGGGTGTCCTACACGAAGCCCTAGACCTAGGCTACCCAAGGACTCGACCATATGGCACGACGTGACTCGTGTCGTGACCTATGGAGGCCGATACTCTCCCACGAGGCCGTGCGCGCACGTGTGTTCAGCCGGGCTGATATGCGTGTCATGTGACACATGGACACGACGTGGACACGTGTTAGGGTGGTGTA
>JANAVB010039390.1:0-27500 GCA_029216955.1 Iris pallida | reverse complement strand
TATAGGTTTCGAGTGTCGCCCTTAGGTTTCTGCATCGTGTCGAGTCTTGGACGACACGTGCACGCGCGGGTTCGTGGCGCGCGCACGAGCACAGTAGCTCCCCTGCTACCAGTGTGCTCGTGCGGGCTGCACAGGACACAAAGACAACTGAAATTTGACACTGAGCAAGGGGCAGTGTCTGTCATGACACTCCCCAAGTCTCGTGTCGGTTGGTATCGTGTCGGACACGAGAACTCGTGTGCATGGGGATGGCTGTGCTCGTACACTGTTTGAGTTTTGCTCTGTGTGTAAATTCAAATCCTACGGGTTTAATTCCTGTTCTAGTTTGTTAAATTAGATCCTAATATATATTATAAAATGTATGTGGATTAATTTACATGTTTTAAGTTGAGTTCTGTGAAATATTGGGGTTCGAACTGGGCATTTCTGTTGGTTCCTGATACATTCTGATACGGGTGGATCAGTGTTTTCCCTAATTTAATTCCCTGTTTTAAATTGTGTTCTTCACTGTAATTTTCTCCCCATATATGAGTTGATCCACATTATTATGATAAATCATTTCGAATTTAGCTTTTATTTGTGAATGGCCTTTTTGGCTATTGGGTTGGTTCAAATGAAACTGCCAACTGATTTTTGACTTTAATGTTGATTCTTAAAACCTGAGCTAGTGTTTAAGCTACTATTTTGTGTATGTTTTCAAATGAAATTGATCCCCATGTTACCTATCCTGTTAGCTAAGTTTATTCATTCAAGAATTGAAATGGTATGGGTGTTATGAGAATTGGCATGTTGGTTGAAATGTTTAAATTGCTAAACCTGAGTTTTGTATACTCTCTTCACTGTTTTAGATTTCAAATTGTTCTTTAAATTTACTGATATCGTGTTTAGAATCGTAGGATGTGATAAATCTGAGATTAAGGTATATAAGTACACAAAACTGATTTTATTGGAATGGTAGTTACTGATTTTCCTTCCTTCTGTTCTTCTCTAAAACCTGAGAATATATACAAATGCAATTTAACAACCTGAGATATTGAAGATAGGTATTAGCTGATTGCTTTTGAATAAACCTGAGATTACCTGGGTTTGAACTATTGTTCTTTTCTGAAACTTGGAGATGGTTAAGTTGCACTGTCTTCTTGATTTGCAATTAAATATGCTAACTTCATTTTCCTGTCACACTATAGTTCATTATTCCTTCACTGTTGTTCTCCTGAACACTGACACTTTGACACATCCCCTCCACTGCTTATTACTTCCTGTCAACACATTCCTGCATATTTTCAATGTGATACTCTCTTTACTGTCACATTTGTTAGTCCCTGTTTTCTGATACAGGGTTCACATGGTTTAGTTTCTTTTTGCACTGCCATGTAATTCCTGCATTCATTCATGATCACATAATTTTCCCCCTCACTGTCCAGTTGCTTGGACACTTGTTAGCTCACTACCCTACCCACAGCCCCATGTGACACACACCAGTTCACCATTGACACACTCTACACTGATATTTCCTGCTCTCACATACACTGTTTTCCTGCATAATTATAGTTCCTGCACATTGTTCACACATTGCAGTCACACTTTGTCGCACACACACACACAACTCTTAATATGTACTGCCACATTTGTTACTTCCTCATCACAGTACACACACACACTTTTACCTCCTCTCTAGCTCTCCATCTTCCTTCTACATATTATATAATGTATATGTGTTTGTATTGTATAAAATGTGTGTGGAGGCATATATGTTAGTGCACCTTTGTATATATATTTAGATATATAAATAGTGCATGTGATTCCATGATATAGTGTGTTGTATATGTATATAGGTGGTATGGCTTAGCTTTCAATATATATATATAGAGTGATAGGTTTAGATATAAGCTTGACTTGCTTAGACTAATGAAGTCTAGTGTAGACTAGTTAAGCCTAGTTAGACTTGTTAGACCTAGGTTTGACTTCTTGGTTGACCAGGGTTGACCAAGAGTTGACTTTGACCTAGTTAGACCTAGACTCATGTAGAGTACCTAGCAGAGCTTCATTTTATCATTTTAGACTTGTTGTGACGTGCTGTTCTGTTTAGGAGCCAGACACCACTCCTTGGACAGTACGATTCATATCGGACACTCAGTTACAGGCGAGTACATTCTCTGATCATTTCATATCTTGCTTAAAATTATTTCCTGCAGTAGATTACTTTACTTGTACTGTCACGACGGTCACACGGATTGGTACTATATGGATCCTTTCTTGAGATGTTATCCTTAGGGAGCATCGGGTACTACGTGTTCAGTGCGTTTCACTTACATGGCGTATCACTATGCTCTTGGTTCACTTGATTACTTGTGACATGTACCCTCATGATCACAGAGTCTCTTGAATCCTACACAGTTGGGTAACCCCCAGACTCCCCATTTATGGGACATCCATGTATCCCCTTCGCGGGCCTTGCATGGAATCATATAACATAACCTGGCTGGATCCTTGTGTATTGATTGGGGGTACGGGAGAGTAGAAGTGGACATGTAAATTATACACCAGTAGTATCTTCATTGAATCATTCCGTAGTGTCTTCATTGAATCATCCCAGGCCATTTACATGTTCATGTTGTACTCTGACTTATTAGTCACTGCTAGATCTATATGTATAGTAGATATTCTATTACAGCTCTTCCTGTTTTACATACTGTTTTTCTTTCAATACCTGTATCTTACTTTGCTGCATGTTCATATTTTCTAACCTGCTATGAATTGTTGAGATGTACTGTGCTCGCTCATGTCCTGACTGGACCTGTTGAAAATATTACAGAGGACGAGGAGGAGGCTGGCCTGGACACCTACTACGGGGCAGCCCTAGATGACACCTGTGAGCTGGACCCTCAGGAGGATCCAGCAGTAGCTGAGGACTTTCCCCCGACTGCCTAGACTAGATAGTTAGGCTTTTATCTATTTGTAGTTGGATCATGTTTTAGCTAGACTCTTTATTGGAGATCAGTTTGTATATTCTTTCATGTTGTAGCTGAGTTTGTATTACTCTGGATATTGTTGGGATTATCTTAGACTATTTCATCTCTTTATTTCTTGAGTTCTATTTCATATCGTGTTATCTCTTCCTTAGCTGTGATTGAGTTTGTTATTACTATCTCACCCCCGTTCGGGAAGTATAAACTGTTAGAGATAAAACTGTTAGATGTTGAGACCTAGGACAGCGTTCTACCGCCGACACTGTGGCGTAGGCTGGACGTATTCATGTCTCGTGCCCTTACTCTAGGGTGCGGGTCGTGACACGTTTTTAGTGGTAGCCCATGCAGGTCTAGACTAGAAGTGTAGTGGTACTCAAACTAGAGTATCACTGCAGCCTGCTATAGGATATAGGACATTAATTTTAAGGTACTCAATCACTTTAAGAAAAAATTCTTTTATTGCCATCTAAATCCTTTTGTCAGCTGATCCCTTGAATTATAAATTGTCCGCCTTTGTTATTTTGCTTCTTTCTCAGAAATTGATACTCTTGTTTGTCTATCTTCAGGATGGTAGAGACTCGATCACAGCGTGCCGTTCCTGAGGATGCTATAGAGGGGACTGCTACCTCTCAGCCAGCACAGCGAGGCCAGGAGACTGCAGCTCTTGCCACCTCAGCTCGTGTGGAGACCTCGACAGCCGCAGCAGGAGACATGCACCCACCGGCTCGGAGGCAGGACCCGGTTATCCCAGAGGATCCTTACCAGCAGCCACCTCCAGGGACGATAGACGCAGTGCAGCTGCTAGCCTTCTTCAGGCAGTACATGGAGGGTCAGCAGGGACAGCAGCAGAGGCAGACGGCAGAGCTCACTCGAGGCATTGAGCTGGCAGTGACAGCAGTAGAGAGAGTAGCGGCTCAGCCAGCAGCAGTCCAGCAGCCGCACCAGCCACGGAAGAAAGGCATCCAGGACTTTCAGAAGATGCACCCGAGAGACTTCCGCGGGACAGAGGGGATCCTGTATGCCGATGAGTGGATCGAGCATATGGAGGAGATCTTCAGGCTGGCTGAGATTCCGACGAGGCTTCAGATAGAGGCAGCAGCCAGCATGATACAGGATCTGGCTCGGACATGGTACCAGACCGACCCGAGGGTCGGCACAGCAGGACAGACTTGGGCAGCATTCAAGAAGCTGTTCAAGGAGAAGTTCTTTCCAGAGGCAGCGCTGGGAGCCCTCGAGACTCAGTTCGAGGCCCTTGTTCAGGGGAGTCAGTCTGTGGAGGAGTATGCAGGAGAGTTCTGCCGCCTGGGCAGATTTGTAGAGGACTTGTCGGAGGCGACGAAGGCCCGGAGGTTCCGGAAGGGCTTGGTAAAGGAGGTCAAGTCCTACACCAAGAACGCCCGCGGTACTACATTTGAGGAGATACTGGTGGACGCACTAGCTGCAGAGGATGACCTTGAGCTTAGGCTCAAGAGAGGGAGAGACCCAGTTGGGGGTAGTAGCAGCAGCGGAGGCTAGGCCAAGAGGCCTCACTTTCAGTATCAGCAGCCGAGGCAGTTTCAGCCTCAGCCGATTCAGCAGAGGCCAGCCCCTCAGCAGCAGCAGCAGAGGCAGCACCAGCAAGGACAGAGGCAGATTGTTACTTGTACCTATTGCAAGAAGCCCGGGCATATAGCCGATGAGTGTCGGAGGAGGCTGGGCCAGTGCCTGAAGTGTGGTTCAGCAGACCATCAGATGAGGGAGTGTCGCGTAGTACGAGCAGGCCCAGGAGGAGGAGCTAGGGCTCCAGCAGGACAGCAGCGGGGACCAGCCCTGCCGATGCAGCAGCAGAGGTTTGTCCAGCACCAGCAGCAGGCCAGGGGAGGCCAGCAGGGGTGAGCTTTCGCCATGGCAGCTGAGGATGCAGAGGCGATAGGGGAGCTGATCGCAGGTTCGGTTCTTCTCGACTCCAGTCCAGCTTTTGCATTATTCGATTTCGGTGCTTCGCATAGCTTCATATCTGTATCTTTTGCGATTAGACACGATATTATAGCTGAATCGTTGCCTAGGACTTACAAGATCACGACCGGGGGTGGCATTATCCTTGTGCGTGATGTTTGTAAGGGTCGGAGAGTAGTTTTGGGAGGCCGTGAGTTGGAGGTGAGCCTGCTCATAATGCCATTGCCGAACTACGATATAGTACTAGGCATGGATTGGTTGAGCAGGCACCACGCCAGCATTGATTGCAGAGGGGGTAGAGTTCTGTTCAGAGCACCGGAGGAGCCAGAGTTCGAGTACTCCAGACGTCAGGCAGAGCAGAGCAGCGGAGTCTTCTGTGGAGTCTCGGTCGAGGAGCAGACGATTCCACACCCCTTGATAGCAGAGTATATGGATGTTTTCCCGGAGGAGTTGCCGGGACTGCCACCAGACAGAGACATAGAGTTCTCGATAGACTTGGTTCCAGGAGCGGAGCCTATCTCTCAGCATGTCTATCGGATGAACAACATCGAGCTGGTAGAACTGAAGAAGCAGGTGGATGAGCTACAGGACAAGGGCTTCATCCGCTCGAGTTCGTCGCCATGGGGTGCACCAGTGTTGTTCGTGCCGAAGAAGGATGGGTCAGTACGCATGTGTATTAACTATAGGGCACTCAACAACCTCACGATCAAGAACAGATACCCACTGCCGCGGATCGACGATCTATTTGACCAGTTGAGCGGAGCTCGGGTATTTTCCAAGATTGATCTGAGGTCGGGATATCACCAGGTGAAGGTGAAGAGGGAGGATATTCCCAAGACCGCTTTCAGGACGCGGTATGGGCAGTTCGAGTTTCTGGTTATGCCGTTTGGGCTAACCAGTGCACCAGCTGTGTTTATGAACCTGATGAACAAGGTGTTCCATCAGTATCTGGATCAGTTTGTAGTAGTGTTTATTGATGATATCTTGATCTATTCCAAGACTGAGGAGGAGCACGAGGAGCATCTGCGGATAGTACTGGAGATTCTCAGGAAGGAGCAGCTTTATGGAAAACTCTCCAAGTATGAGTTTTTCTTGGACCGGATGGATTTCTTGGGGCACGTGGTGACTGGAGATGGTATCTCAGTTGACCCCAAGAAGATTGTCGTAGTTGAGGCATGGGCAGCACCGACTTCAGTTGCAGAGATCAGGAGCTTCCTGGGGCTGGCAGGGTATTACCGGAGATTTGTGCAGGATTTCTCCCGGGTTGTAGAGCCGTTGACACGGTTGACCCGGAAGGATACTGAGTATGTATGGTCAGAGGAGTGTCAGACAGCTTTTGACGAGTTGAAGAAGTGGCTGACGACAGCTCCGATTCTGACGTTGCCTTCAGGATCAGGTGGATTCACTATTTATAGTGATGCTTCAGGGAAGGGGCTGGGTTGTGTGTTGCAGCAGCACGGAAAGGTGATTGCCTATGCTTCCAGGCAGTTACGTCTCCACGAAAAGAACTACCCTACCCACGACCTGGAGCTGGCAGCAGTGATTTTTGCTTTGAAGCTGTGGAAGCATTATCTGTATGGTGAGCGGGTGGAGATCTTCACAGATCACAAGAGCCTAAAGTATGTGTTCACTCAGAAGGAGTTGAACATGAGACAGCGCAGATGGTTGGAGTTGATGAAAGACTTCGACATTGCACTGCAGTATCATCCAGGGAAGGCCAACGTGGTTGCCGATGCCTTGAGTAGGTATCCGACAGCCATGTGTTTGACCATAGATCGGCATTTGCTTGCCAACTTGGAGAGCCTTGGGATTGAGGTGATCGTGCCGGGAGTGCAGATGCAGCTATGGGGGATGCATATACAGTCAGACTTGGTGGACAGGATCAATGCGGCCCAGTTCTAGGATGTGGCTTTTCAGAGTATCAGAGAGCAGATCAGTATAGGAGTGGGGGATCCTGAGTTCTCACTTGCAGAGGATGGTGCCCTGAGGCACGGTGCCAGGTTATGTGTACCTAGTGGGGAGCTCAGAGAGCAGATTATGCAGGAGGCCCACAGATCGCAGTACTCTATTCACCCGGGTGCCAACAAGATGTACCGAGATCTGCGGGAGCATGTATGGTGGTCAAGAATGAAGCGGGAGGTGTCCCACTTCATAGCTAGGTGCTTGGTCTGTCAGCAGGTCAAGGCAGAGAGACAGAGGCCCGGTGGATTGTTGCAGCCGCTGCCCATTCCCGAGTGGAAATAGGAGCATATCACGATGGACTTCGTTTCAGGATTGCCGCGTACTCCAGGAGGGAAAGATGTGATTTGGGTCATCATGGACAGGTTGACCAAATCGGCCCACTTCTTGCCATTCAAGGTTTGTACGTCTACAGAGAGGCTGGCGGAGATGTATATGCGACAGATAGTCAGGATCCACGGAGTTCCGGTCAGCATCGTCTCAGATCGGGATAGCCGTTTTACTTTCCATTTCTGGAGGAGTCTGCAGACCAGCTTGGGCACTCAGCTCAAGTTTAGTACTGCATACCACCCCCAGACGGACGGACAGTCAGAGCGGACTATTCAGACCCTTGAGGATATGCTGCGGACGTGCGTCCTGGACTTTGGAGGTTCCTGGGAGGATCATCTTCATTTGGTGGAGTTTGCCTATAACAATAGTTTCCAGGCCAGCATCGAGATGTCACCTTTCGAGGCTCTGTACGGGCGTAGGTGCCGTACACCCTTATCCTGGGATGATGTTGGTGAGCGAGCTTTGCTGGGGCCAGAGATGATTGTGGATGCGGCCGAGAAGGTGAAGCTCATCAGGGATCAGACTTCACGTGGCGCAGGACAGACATCGGCACTGGGCCGATAGCCACCGGAGGCCCTTGGAGTTTGAGGTAAAGTTTAGAGTAGGATTAGATTTAGGTTGTTGTTTGTGATTTTGATCATGTTTGTTTATTATTATTAATTGAGACCTTACTTGTGATTAGGTCGGAGACCAGGTTTTCTTGAGGATATCTCCGACTCGTGGTACGATACGTTTTGTTGGAGGCGGGAAGCTTAGCCCGCGCTTCATCGGCCCTTTCGTTATCAGCGGGAGAGTCGGTGATGTGGCTTACAGGCTAGACTTGCCGCCTGCACTTGTGGGGGTCCACAACGTATTCCATGTATCACAGTTGAGACGGTACGTGACTGACCCTAGCCATGTGCTCGATCATTCGGAGATTGAGGTGGGCCCTTCTCTCAGCTATCCAGAGCAGCCAGTAGAGATTTTGGATCGACGTGAGAAGGTCCTGAGGAACCAGGTGATACCCTTGGTACACGTCGCATGGAGGCATCATTCTCCAGGAGAGTCTACCTGGGAGCGGGAGGATGAGATGCGCGAGCGGTACCCCTATCTTTTTGGACCGTGAGGTATACTTTCTATCCTTCTCATCAGTTGCGTTTCGCCTTTCAATTTCGAGGACGAAATTCTTTTAAGGAGGGTAGATTTTTCGCTACCACATTTCTAGTTTGAGGGTAAATTTGTCATTTTTGGGGTAAATAAAATTTATTAGTATTAATTTGAATTTATGGGAATTTTTAGGATTTATTTTGGATTTATTTGGACTAGTTTGATTTTGGACTAGTTTTGACTCATGTAGACTAACCTAGGAACTAACCATAGTTAGTTGGGCTTGGTTAGGTCAAGTGGACCCTAGTCTAACCTAGTGTGACTCAAGTTAGTGGTTAGTGATTCATTAGAACTTGAATTAGGAATTTAGAAATCAAGTTAGTTGTTAAATGGCTTGTGGTTTCACAAGTCATTTTGTGACTTAGCTAGATAGGACTAACAAACCTAGCTCAACCCTAACCCAAAGCCAAGTGGTCAGCCACCCTAGCTGAACCTAGGGATTCCCCCCTATTTAATCTCTCCTAGTTTTTAGGGCTAGCCTCTTTTAGGGTTCTTCAAGAGTTTAAGGAAAGAGGTGAGTCCCATCTTCCTAAAATCCTTAAAAATCCATTTCAAATCCTTTTTCCTTCAAACCAATTCCATTAGGACCTAAATTTCTTCCTCTTACTGCTGGTATATTTTATTTGTAGGGAAATAACAATTTGTGGAGCTTGGAGGCTTGAGGAGTTTCTTCCATTTGAGGACTTTTCTATTCATTGTGCATCAATAGGTATAACCCTCATTACTCTATTAATTTACTGTTTGAATCTATTTTAGGAAGGCCCTAGCCCTACCCCTACTGTAGGATAGGCTAAACCTAGGGTTCGGATTCGTTTCGTGTCCGTATCGGATACGTATCAATAGGTTGCTGTTAGTGTTCGACGAAATGTCCCAAAGGACACTTCGTTCAGTTTTTAGGAAAGTTTTTGGATAGGAATCTAGTCCTAGGGTTTGCTTATAGGTTTCGAGTGTCGCCCTTAGGTTTCTGCATCGTGTCGAGTCTTGGACGACACGTGCACGCGCGGGTTCGTGGCGCGCGCACGAGCACAGTAGCTCCCCTGCTACCAGTGTGCTCGTGCGGGCTGCACAGGACACAAAGACAACTGAAATTTGACACTGAGCAAGGGGCAGTGTCTGTCATGACACTCCCCAAGTCTCGTGTCGGTTGGTGTCGTGTCGGACACGAGAACTCGTGTGCATGGGGATGGCTGTGCTCGTACACTGTTTGAGTTTTGCTCTGTGTGTAAATTCAAATCCTATGGGTTTAATTCCTGTTCTAGTTTGTTAAATTAGATCCTAATATATATTGTAAAATGTATGTGGATTAATTTACATGTTTTAAGTTGAGTTCTGTGAAATATTGGGGTTCGAACTGGGCATTTCTGTTGGTTCCTGATACATTCTGATACGGGTGGATCAGTGTTTTCCCTAATTTAATTCCCTGTTTTAAATTGTGTTCTTCACTGTAATTTTCTCCCCACATATGAGTTGATCCACATTATTATGATAAATCATTTCAAATTTAGCTTTTATTTGTGAATGGCCTTTTTGGCTATTGGGTTGGTTCAAATGAAACTGCCAACTGATTTTTGACTTTAATGTTGATTCTTAAAACCTGAGCTAGTGTTTAAGCTACTATTTTGTGTATGTTTTCAAATGAAATTGATCCCCATGTTACCTATCCTGTTAGCTAAGTTTATTCATTCAAGAATTGAAATGGTATGGGTGTTATGAGAATTAGCATGTTGGTTGAAATGTTTAAATTGCTAAACCTGAGTTTTGTATACTCTCTTCACTGTTTTAGATTTCAAATTGTTCTTTAAATTTGCTGATATCATGTTTAGAACCGTGGGATGTGATAAATCTGAGATTAAGGTATATAATTACACAAAACTGATTTTTTTGGAATGGTAGTTACTGATTTTCCTTCCTTCTGTTCTTCTCTAAAACCTGAGAATATATACAAATGCAATTTGACAACCTGAGATATTGAAGATAGGTATTAGCTGATTGCTTTTGAATAAACCTGAGATTACCTGGGTTTGAACTATTGTTCTTTTCTGAAACTTGGAGATGGTTAAGTTGCACTGTCTTCTTGATTTGTAATTAAATATGCTAACTTCATTTTCCTGTCACACTATAGTTCATTATTCCTTCACTGTTGTTCTCCTGAACACTGACACTTTGACACATCCCCTTCACTGCTTATTACTTCCTGTCAACACATTTCTGCATATTTTCAATGTGATACTCTCTTTACTGTCACATTTGTTAGTCCCTGTTTTCTGATGCAGGGTTCACATGGTTTAGTTTCTTTTTGCACTGCCATGTAATTCCTGCATTCATTCATGATCACATAATTTTCCCCCTCACTGTCCAGTTGCTTGGACACTTGTTAGCTCACTACCCTACCCACAGCCCCATGTGACACACACCAGTTCACCATTGACACACTCTACACTGATATTTCCTGCTCTCACATACACTATTTTCCTGCATAATTATAGTTCCTGCACATTGTTCACACATTGCAGTCACACTTTGTCACACACACACACACAACTCTTAATATGTACTATCACATTTGTTACTTCCTCATCACAGTACACACACACACTTTTACCTCCTCTCTAGCTCTCCATCTTCCTTCTACATATTATATAATGTATATGTGTTTGTATTGTATAAAATGTGTGTGGAGGCATATATGTTAGTGCACCTTTGTATATATATTTAGATATATAAATAGTGCATGTGATTCCATGATATAGTGTGTTGTATATGTATATAGGTGGTATGGCTTAGCTTTCAATATATATATATAGAGTGATAGGTTTAGATATAAGTTTGACTTGCTTAGACTAATGAAGTCTAGTGTAGACTAGTTAAGCCTAGTTAGACTTGTTAGACCTAGGTTTGACTTCTTGGTTGACCAGGGTTGACCAAGAGTTGACTTTGACCTAGTTAGACCTAGACTCATGTAGAGTACCTAGCAGAGTTCATTTTATCATTTTAGACTTGTTGTGACTTGTGCTGTTCTGTTTAGGAGCCAGACACCACTTCTTGGACAGTACGATTCATATCGGACACTCAGTTACAGGCGAGTACATTCTCTGATCATTTCATATCTTGCTTAGAATTATTTCCTGCAGTAGATTACTTTACTTGTACTGTCACGACGGTCACACAGATTGGTACTATATGGATCCTTTCTTGAGATGTTATCCTTAGGGAGCATCGGGTACTACGTGTTCAGTGCGTTTCACTTACATGGCATATCACTATGCTCTTGGTTCACTTGATTACTTGTGACATGTACCCTCATGATCACAGAGTCTCTTGAATCCTACACAGTTGGGTAACCCCCAGACTCCCCATTTATGGGACATCCATGTATCCCCTTCGCGGGCCTTGCATGGAATCATATAACATAACCTGGCTGGATCCTTGTGTATTGATTGGGGGTACGGGGGAGTAAAAGTGGACATGTAAATAATACACCAGTAGTATCTTCATTGAATCATTCCGTAGTGTCTTCATTGAATCATCCCAGGCCATTTACATGTTCATGTTGTACTCTGACTCACTAGTCACTGCTAGATCTCTATGTATAGTAGATATTCTATTACAGCTCTTCCTGTTTTACATACTGTTTTTCTTTCAGTACCTGTATCTTACTTTGCTGCATGTTCATATTTTCTAACCTGCTATGAATTGTTGAGATGTACTGTGCTCGCTCCTGTCCTGACTGGACCTGTTGAAAATATTACAGAGGACGAGGAGGAGGCTGGCCTGGACACCTACTACGGGGCAGCCCTAGATGACACCTGTGAGCTGGACCCTCAGGAGGATCCAGCAGTAGCTGAGGACTTTCCTCCGACTGCCTAGACTAGATAGTTAGGCTTTTATCTATTTGTAGTTGGATCATATTTTAGCTAGACTCTTTATTGGAGATCAGTTTGTATATTCTTTCATGTTGTAGCTGAGTTTGTATTACTCTGGATATTGTTGGAATTATCTTAGACTATTTCATCTCTTTATTTCTTGAGTTCTATTTCATATCGTGCTATCTCTTCCTTAGCTGTGATTGAGTTTGTTATTACTATGTCACCCCCATTCGGGAAGTATAAACTGTTAGAGATAAAACTGTTAGATGTTGAGACCTAGGACAGCGTTCTACCGCCGACACTGCGGCGTAGGCTGGACGTATTCACGTCTCGTGGCCTTACTCTAGGGTGCGGGTCGTGACAGCCTATGATTAGTGAGTTTAGTTTAGAGATTGACCAATAAGCCTTCTTAGGCAAAGTTTGACTAATTTGTTGACCAAGTTGACCAAAGTCAACTGTAGGTCAAACTTGACCTAAAATTGACTCAAATAGGCTTAAATTGACATATTAGCTTAAGTTTGACCAAACCCTAGAATAATAGACTAGTTTACTTAGGGTTGACCTAGTTTGACCAGAATGGTTGACCAAGGTTGACCAGAGTTGACCAGGAGTTGATTTTGACCTAGAATGACCTAGAAGCATGTAGTTTGTATTATAAACTTCATTTATTCAATATGGAATACATTATAACCTGTAATGATCTAAATAGGACATTGTGACTCCGGTTCGGACATTTGTATTCATCAGTCACTCAGGTTATTAGGCGGGTACATTCTCTGATAGTTCTTTCATTTACTTGTCGATTTCTATATTTCAGTTTTAGTCAGTTCTATTTGATTCTCTGTTACAAACACGGACTGATATTTCTGGAATTCATGTATACAACACACACACCTTACTTGTCTAGCCCCTATTACAAGAACCACTACAAGAATTACCTACAAGCACCTTCATGTTCTGGCTAGATTTATTCTCGATTTACGTGTTGTGTTATGGATTCACTCGTACTAGTTGGGCGACAAAATACTTGAGTAGACATGTAAACTTTCTCAAATACTCGAACCACCTCCTTGTGAATTATACAAGAATGATAGCCATCCCATACTTGACCAGTGTGTGATGTGACGGATTATCCCTAGCCGTTTACATGTCGATCTCAGTATTTTAAAACACACATTTGAGTATTGTCTAGAATCTTTACTAGAATCACCACAAGAATCTTACTAGAATTATCGCAAGGATCATTATAGAATCTCCCTACTTGAATCATTGATTAGAATCACACTTGACCTACAGTGTATCACCTGGACTCATATCACATTATTCTGGTTCAGCTAGCTTTTATTTACAGTCTTCATTGACATGATCTTCTGTTTTATAGCATTTACTTTACTTATTTTTAGTTGTTGCTTTATATTTTAAACTGTCTAAAACTTCCATGCTTCATCAATATAACTGCCTATAATTATTTTCAAGTCTTTGTCATTTACTTGGATTTTTTTGATAAGATGTATTCGTTTCTGTCCTGATTGGACCTGTTGAAAATATTACCGATGATAGCCCTGAGGATACATGCCCTACTTGCTATGGATCTGGAGAGGGATTAGCTACCTTTGGCCCCGACTCTCAGAAGTGATCGTAAGACTAGTCTAGTAGACTTGCTATAGAATTCATGTTTAGAATTTGAATTATAATCGTCTGAGCCTTGACTTGTTTTGAGTTGTTTTGAGATATTATCATTTAGTGGTTTTTATTTGTTTTCTTTTAGTTATAGAATTCTATGTTATCCTATCGTGCTTAGACTGTGATTGAGTTATATTATTTCTATACTTGTCCTCCGTTCGGAGTTGAGATTTAAGACACGTACATTATATAATTGCATGAATTGTTTTAGATAGTGACCTAGAACAACATTCTACCGCCAATTCCATGGCGTAGGCTTGGCGTCGTTACGCACTTGTACCCTTACACTGGGTGCAGGTCGTAACACATTTTTAGTGGTGGCCATTGCAGGTCGAGATTTGTATTAGTACGATATCGCAGTAGTACGGCGACTTAGTTGTACTGCTACAAGCCTGCGATAGGAATTAAGAAATAGGCTTTAGCGGAGGGGTACCCAATCGCAGTTAGGAAAATTTCTGATCAAATTCTTGCCATCTATATCTTCTTGCTGATAATTGCCTACCTTGAAATAAACTGTCCTCCTTTGATTATATCACTTCTTTCTCAGTAATTGATTTTTGTTTGATTTGTCTCCAGGATAGTGCAGACACGATCTCAACGCTCCATAGCAGCAGACACTACTGAAAGGTCTGCCATTTCTCGTCTGGTTCAGGCAGTTGGTGGGACCATAGCACCTTTCGTTCTTACTCAGGTGGGAGCGTCTACAGCTTTTGGGGGTGTTCCTCCACCGTTTTCGAGGACTACCCCAGGGATACTGGGGATGCTACCACCACCGCCTCAGGGGACAGTTGATATGGCACAATTCCTTGCCTTCATGCAACAGATGATGGAGGCTCAGCGGAGCCAGTCGAAAGATATGAGGTAGGGCATTGAAAATGCCCATAAGATGGACATGGTAGCAGTAGAAAAGGTGACTGCACAGCCGCAAGAAGGGCAGATACAATAGTACCAGTCGAGGACCCCGGACATTCATGACTTTCAGAAGATGCGGCCGCGAGACTTCAAGGGTACTGAGGGTATCTTATATGCCGATGACTGGATCGAGCATATAGAGGAGATCTTTTGCCTCACACAGATACCAGCCGGAATTCAGATAGAGGCAGTGGGCAGCCAAATGCAGGACCTTGCCCGCATATGGTACCAGACCGACCCCAGAGTTGTTACAGAGGGGCAGACATGGGAGGCTTTCAAGAAGCTTTTCAAGGAGAAATTCTTTCACGATACAATACTTGGCGCTTTAGAGACGCAGTTCGAGAACCTGGTTCAGGGGAACCAGACAGTAGAGGAGTATACCGAAGAATTTTGCCGCCTGGGCAGATTCATTGAGGGCCTTAGCGGGACGACGAAGGCTAGGAGGTTCAGGAAGGGCTTGATCAAGGAAGTCAAGTCCTTGACCAAGAGTGACAGAGATGCTACCTTTGAGCAGATATTGGCAGAAGCCATAGCAGGAGAGGATGACTTGGAGCTCAAGCCCAAGAGGAGTCAGGATGAATCAGGAGGGGCCAGTGGGAGTGAAAAGCGTCCCTTTGTGCAGAAGATAGTGCACCAGCCTCAACAGATGCAGGCACCAGCTCGAGTTCAGCAAGCACAGTATCAGCCTCGATATCGGGATCAAAAGATGCAGAGTTGTGCCTCTTCCAAGAAATCGGGACACATTTGGGAGTCTTGTAGGAGAAGGTTGAAGGTTTGCCTATTTTGTGGATCCGACGCTCACCAGATGAAGGATTAACCCTCGGCACCCCCATTTGGTGGACCACAGGGTCATAGAGAGGGAGCTAGGTCACCTGTAGCACAACACCATACCAGCACCAGAGGGGTGGAGCTTTTGCACTGATGCTCGAGGAGACCGATGCTGCAGGTGATGGGTTAGCAGGTCTGTCTTTTCTATTCTTTTTCTCCATCTTGTTGTGTGATTTTATTAGTACCTGTCAGAATATTCCTGTGATGTGCTAGATAGTATAGTGACCCTGTTCGAGATTATAAAATTATGACCAGTAGGACCATGTTTAGCATGTTTTAGATATAATTATCTTGACCTTGATTGTCGGGGATTTGACCTAGAAGGAGTACAATCATCTAAAATTTCGAGGACAAAATTTTTCTAAGGGGGTAAATTTGTCACCACCACTTTTCTAAATTGGGTTGTTTTAGTAATTGTGTGATAATTTAAATTTTTGATTATTTTATTATTAATTGATTGATGTTTTGGTTTTCAATTAGTGCTTTTGGTAGTAGCAATGGTTTAACCTTAGTTAGCCTTGATTAGAAGACTAACAATGTGATTAGAAACCTACTTAGCTAATTAGATTTTAATTTAGAGCATTAATCCTAATTAGAAAAAAAATTAATTCATTTTAGGCTATTTTAGCATGTAGCTTTTTGGACTTTTTTGCTAATGGGCTTCTTGTTTAGTTTTAGAAGAGTTGTGGCCATCACCAATGTAACTCCTTTTCCCAAAAAATTTCAAATTAATTTTATTTATTTATTTATCATATTTTTATATTTAGAAATAAATCTTTTTGAAAACATATAAACATTATTTTGCCATCATTTCAAAAACTAGTTAGAGAGTAGTACTATTTGGTTTTTATAAAGATAATTATTTTTGAAGTTATTATCGCATTACAAAATTTGGTTAGTAATTTTGGGCCAACATATATGTTCTATGGGCTTATTATTATATTGAGTCTTAACTAATAAGGTAATTATCTTTTCCTAATATTAATTTTAGACTTATAATAATTATTTTAATAATAAGTATATTTCGAATAGTTTTATGATAAAAAAAATAGATAATAGTCTTCATGGGCTTATAAATAAGGTTTTTGACCTGATACAAATATATTTTTAAATAAATTTTGATAAGATTGAGTAACGAATTAAAAATTATCTATTAACGAATTAGGACTAGATTAATTGGTTTGGAAAGTTTATTATGATTTAAATTAATTGATAAATATTAAATTTTGATTTAAACTACTATTATTATCTATTAGTGGTTTATGATTAAAATAATTATGTTTTAAAAAAATATTTTGATTTAAATTTATAGGTTAGGAGTTGATCTAGTTTTAAATAGTATTAGTTGATTTTAAGCTAAATAGATGATTATCCACTACGGTTTCGACTCCTATTTATGGAGATGGTTCCTTGTCTTCCCACAACTCAAAATCTTCAACAAACCCTCCTATCCAACCCAACCAAGGCCGAAACACCAACACCACCAAGATCAGCGGCAACACCCTCGTTTCCTTACTCCTTCACACCACTAGAATCGACCACCGCGTCGTACCCTTCTTCTCCGTAGATCGTTCTCATAAATGAGCCATGCAGTCTTCTTTCTCATGCACCGATGAGGGCTGCTCCATCACATCTGCTTCGACCGAAGCCACCAGGTGTCGCCTTCCCGAGCCCAATGGGATACCCCGACCATTCCGGTCAACTTCCTCGCCAAGCAACATCACTATCATCATCATCATCGCCATTACCAGTATAACCACAGACGTGTCATCGTGTCTGTGTCCAGTCATCATCATCTTTGTGTCAACCAACGTATTCAGCCTCGGGTCTGACCCCGGACATCCGTGTCCATGTATCTGTATCTATCCTCTTTCTCGAGTCCTTTACATCAGAACACAGAAAAGAATCTTGTGTCCAACTTCTGGACACGATTCAGATACAAAGAAATTCACGTAAATTCTAACCCGTGCCGCGATCACCTACGACAACCATCATCACCACCAGCCGTACCGCCCTAACCCCTCCTCGACCGTGCGTGTAGCCGCGTCCTCGAACCGCTGCAGCACCTCCTAGTCGTCGTGGCCGATATCCACCACGACATCATCCCAAAACCCGCCTCCATCTGTGCCGGAGACAGCCGCCAAAGATCAGCTAGCTCCGTACGGTGACGCCCGTGGTTCGTTCGAGCCTCGCAGTGCCTCGCTGGAGACCCCCGCAGCCGCTGACCGTCGAGATCCGCCCAGACCACCGTGCGTGTGCGCCCTTCAAGCGACTTCCGCACCATCGACCGGAGGCTTGAGCCTCCGTGGCCGCTCCCTCTAGTATGCCGAGCCGAGGTGAGTATTCTCCGCCGATTTCTCACCTTTTTTCCTTCATCTCTACAAATGCTCTCCCTCTCCTCCAAACATCTTTTAAGAAAGAAACAACAGTAGCTTTAGCAATTACAAAATTGGGACTCTCTCTCTCTAGTTTAATGTCCACAAATTCTCTTTTCTGTGAAGTACTTGAACCAAGAATGAGTGAGAGAGACTCATTTAGTGCAAATAACCAAAGTAGAGTAATACTCTACTTCTTGGCAATTTTATTATGCATAAGCATTAGTGTATAATAATGGCAATATTTATTATGAATATTAATACATATAAATAGTACTATTATCATTAAGAATACTATTTGGTATTATTATAGTGTTTTACTAAAATATATATAGAAGTAAATAATTTGTTAAAACGTATTCTGCAAGATAAATACTATAGTTGTAAGGGCCGGGCTATTAAGCCCATTGGTTTTTGTTTTGATAAATTGTTAATTATGTTAGTTTAAATGGGCTTCGCCAATATATGCATTATAATAGAATTTTCTCTATATTTGGACTGACCCTTTGGGCCAAAATAGGGTCTGAGAGTAATAATTTTAATCACATATGAATTTCTATTTGTATATCGGTATTGGTATATGTATAGTATTTTATCAGTTATTATTTCTTAGTAACACTTAATAAATATATATTGCAAGTAGTTTTTCTAATGGTAATTTGGACTTATATATATACTAATGGTTTTATAATAAATATTATTTTTATATATAAATACCTTTACAGATAAAAGTATACTTTTGGTCTTTGAATAAATAGATGGTTTTATTGGATTTCTAAACGTTATTTCTATAGATTAATTAAATAAATTCTAACGGATATTATATAAAGGTATATTTGAAAAATTAGGGTTAGCCTTACATATGATTTTCTTGGCTTTCAAAATAGTTAACTAAAATATTTTAACTTAGTATAATTTTCTAATAATATGAATATTTTCTAAAAGCTATGCATATATTTATACGAATTCTCTTCGATTTTTACCTTGATCATAATTAGTCATACGTTTCTATTTTGCAAAATTCTGACTACTTAATATCGACCCTAGGCTAATCAGACTATCCAGAACACAACAAGATTATCGGTTTTACCCGTAAAGGACCTCAGGCAAGTGCACTTTCTGATTATTTTTCGATTCATAGTAGTTTATATATTTCATATTTATACATATGTCTTGCTGCTTGTTGACACGTTCGTCACACAGAAATTAGTATCATAGACCTCTACTTACTATATTTTGTGATTATCATGTTTTCGTGTTTCGTGACTTGTTCGAGTCCATGAGTACTAGTCGGGAGAGAAAATATCTTAGTAGACGTGTGAACTATCCCTTACCCATCCCCCGTGTCTTTCGTGGAGAATAGCAGCTACACACGACACGTATAGGGTGCCTGATTTACCCCCTAGCTGTTCACATGTCGAAACTGATATTTCAAAATACATAGATAGTTGTCTTTCATTTGTTTCCTTGTTTTCTTCACCGCTTGCCATGACATCAGTTACTTTCTAATTTTTATCTCACATATGTTATTTTCATGTCTTATGAATTCTATTGTGTTTTTGTATTGCCGTCGGTTTGTGTGCTTCTTCTATTCCTGACTGGAAAGCAACATTTTTAGGTTAGCTGTGGCTTCACTTAGCATTTGGAGATACGGGTGTACTTGCAGGCAAAAACCTAAAAATTAGATAGAAGTGGTATCATTTTCATTAATTATGAGAATCTTGTATTTTTTTTAAATATAAATGTTGTAATCAATTTAGAAATGTGAATGAGCAATAAAGTTTATTTTGAGTATTTATTTATTGTAGGCTTGACAACGTTCTACTGCCGTCTCTGCGACGTAGGCTGGCTTGGACACGCACTCGGATCCCGAAAAGCTGGTGCGGATCGTGAGAAGTTTTTGTGGTGGCCCACGCAGGTCAGTCTTCGCAAAAGATTGCGAACTCGTGGTAGTACCTAAGTTAGTCGTACTACTGCGATCCTGCGACTAGAAAGTAGAATCCTCATACACAATTAGGCTTAATTTAATTTTAGGAGAATAACTAAGACTAGGAGTCCCTTATTCAATTCGACTATCAGGTAGTTAAGGTTACCATATAAGCAGATGTGATTAGGTAGGATTTATTAAATTTCAAACCCTATTAGAAAGCTTAGAAATCTCACTAGAAGGATGTACCACTGTGTTTTGATACGATAATTGGATCAAAGGTGGGTAGATCATTTCGCTTGGTAAATTAGGCCTTTCTATGACTCAAACCCTAAACCTCGATAATTTGATCAAATTATATTTTCTGCCCCAGCTAAACATTGTCATATCATAAGGTATGTATTGCTTATTTAGTTTCCATTAGCCATAATAATTATTTTCTTTTTCTAAGAGTAGATGTTCTATTTCCATCTATTAAATCTTGAGCCTAACCTTGTTCTGAGTTAGCCTTTGCCGAAATTTAAGATATGTATATGTTTTCCCTCGATCCCTGAATAATGAGGAAAAAAAATTGAAATTTATACTTCTATTGTCTTCGATCATTCTATTCCTAAAACTCCATAATTTATTTTGACCCTCTAACGATTACCATACCATAAGTTCGAGTTACTTATTTTTTTTTTTTTTTTCATTTTGCCCTGAGGAATTACTTTTATGATTTCTAATTTATTGTCCATATAAGAATCTCGAGTTAGTCTTTCATCAAAGTTTTCTCTCAATCAATAAGTATCCACAAAAATGGGATTATAATATTTATACTTAATCTGTCCTCAATAATTTTCCTAATCAATAGTTTGGTTTTCGAAAACTAATATTTTTATCCAAGAACGGATACTTACATTTTTCCTATCAGGGTCGACTTGTTTGAAAATCCTTTGAAATCTTATTGATATAGTTGGAATAAATTTTGACGACTTACAATGGCAAGAAGCAGCGCACTGTCGCCACTTAATTGAATTATCGAGACTGCGGGTTCGCTTCAGCCAGCAGCGCACTGGCGTGGCATGATCCCTAAGTTGAAGTAATTTTCAAGTAAGCATGGTCATCAAACATTATTAAAAACTATGTCTTAATTCCCCTATTTGATCTTTGAGTTATTATGTCAATATTGGATAGAGTTAATGAAATATTCGATATCATATTATATTTGAGTCACGAAAACCAAGGGTCTACTGCAGCAAGATGTACACTGACGAGGCATAAATTCTCGGCAAAGTGACTTCACGTGTACATATGATTCTCAAAATATTATAGAGACTGCATTCTATTGGCATATGATTATTGGTTTCATGGTTTGTAAATTTCATGCATTCACTTAAAATTTTGATTTAGCCTTTATCCTTTCATTCTTCTTATCATTATTATCATATCGCTATCTGTCTTCCTAGTAATCTTTTAAACCTACTTTTGAAATCCTTCCACTAGATTCATCATCATGTTTAGATTGTCGAATCTATGACCGCGTCTAAATGGTTTTGGTTTACTGACGGATCGTGCCAAACAAAATAAAATTTTGATCGTTCCTAAACGATTTTGATCGTCACCAACTATTTTGACTATAGTCATAGTCGTGCCTATATTTCAAACTACATTATTGCTAATGTTTATATTTCTATCCCAACTTTTATTTCGATCATATTCATACTCATGCCAAATGTTAACCATGCTTGGATGACTTGCATAATTAGCCCTGACCATAACCACATCCTACTTGTATCCACATGATTTTAGATCTTGTCTAACTTTTGAGCGTTGATCATGCTTACATGATTTTAATTAGTGGTTAATCGTGCCTAACGATTTTTTCCCTCTTCTTGTTTAACTAATCATATTTCAATTATATCCTTGACCATTGTGACTCGACCCTTTTGATCGTGCCATGAGATATATTTCTTAAAGCTCGATTCTACCCACGATCTAACTCATTTTTATCGCTGATCATATCCTTTCTTGATTATATCCTTAGTCGTACCTAATCATACCCTTCGAAATTTCGATAAAAAAATTCTAAGGTGGGTTGAGTCTTCGATTGATGATCTGTCCTTGAGATTAAAATTAGCTTTTGTATCGAACTTTGGAGAATATTTTGGAGCATTTTTGGATTCAAGACCAAAGCCTAAGGTTCCAGCACCAAACCATACCTAGTTATCCCTTCCATTTCCACCCTAGTTGATTCAATGTTCTTAGTAAGGAATTTATTTTCTTCTCTTTTTATCTATTCGATCAACATTTTCTTCTCACTAATTTTTTTTATCTTTTCACCAAACCACCAAGCCCGTCTGTCCTTGTACTCCTTAAATTCGAGTATAAATTTATTTCTAAGGTGGGTAGATTTGTAACTCCTCTTCCCAAATTTTTTTTAATTAATTTTATTTATTTATTTATCATATTTTCATATTTAGAAATAAATCTTTTTGAAAGCATATAAACGTTATTTTGCCATCATTTCAAAAACTAGTTAGAGAGTACTATTTGGTTTTTATAAAGATAATTATTTTTGAAGTTATTATTGCATTACAAAATTTGGTTAGTAATTTTAGGCCAACATATATGTTCTATGGGCTTATTATTATATTGAGTCTTAACTAATAAGGTAATTAGCTTTTCCTAATATTAATTTCAGACTTATAATAATTATTTTAATAATAAGTATATCTCGAATAGTTTTATGATTGAACATAGATAATAGTCTTCATGGGATTATAAATAAGGTTTTTGACCTGATACAAATATATTTTTAAATAAATTTTGTTAAGATTGAGTAATGATTTAAAAATAATCTATTCACGAATTAGGACTAGATTAATTGGTTTGGAAAGTTTATTATGATTTAAATTAATTGATAAATACTAAATTTTGATTTAAACTACTATTATTATCTATCAGTGGTTTATGATTAAAATAATTATGTTTTAGAAAAATATTTTGATTTAAATTTATAGATTAGGATTAAGTTGATCTAGTTTTAAATAGTATTAGTTGATTTTAAGCTAAATGGATGATTATCCATTACGGGGTTTGACTCCTATTTACGGAGATGGTTCCTTGTCTTCCCACAACTCAAAATCTTCAACAAACCCTCCTATCCAACCCAACCATGGCCGAAACACCAATACCACCAAGATCAGCGGCAACACCCTCGTTTCCTTGCTCCTTTACACCCCTAGAATCGACCACCGCGTCGTACCCTTCTTCTCCGTCGATTGTTCTCATAAATGAGCCATGCAGTCTTCTTTCTCATGCACCGATGAGGGCTGCTCCATCACATCTGCTTCGACCGAAGCCACCAGGTGTCGCCTTCCCGAGCCCAGTGGGATACCCCGACCATTCCGGTCAACTTCCTCGCCAAGCAACATCACTATCATCATCATCATCATCATCGCCATTACCAGTATAACCACAGACGTGTCATCGTGTCTGTGTCCAGTCATCATCATCTTCGTGTCAACCAACATGTCCAGCCTCGGGTCCGACCCCGGGCATCCGTGTCCATGTATCTGTATCTATCCCCTTCATCGAGTCCTTTACATCAGAACACATAAAGGAATCATGTGTCCAACTTCTGGACACGATTCAGATACAAAGAAATTCACGTAAA
This sequence comes from Iris pallida, assembly GCA_029216955.1. Taxonomy (NCBI): domain Eukaryota; kingdom Viridiplantae; phylum Streptophyta; class Magnoliopsida; order Asparagales; family Iridaceae; genus Iris; species Iris pallida. The sequence continues at coordinate 3,912 of JANAVB010039390.1, read as the reverse complement.
TTCTAACTCGTGCCGCGATCACCTACGACTACCATCATCACCACCAGCAGTACCGCCCTAACCCCTCCTCAACCGCGCGTGTAACCGCGTCCTCGAACTGCTGCAGCACCTCCTAGCCGTCGTGGCCGATCTCCACTACGACATCATCCCAAAACCCGCCTCTATCTTTGCCGGCGAAAGTCGCCAAAGATCAGCTAGCTCCGTGCGGCGACGCCCATGCTCCGCTCGAGCCTCGTCGTGCCTCGCTGGAGACCCCCGCAGCCGCTGACCGTCGAGATCCACCCGGACCACCGCGCGTGTGCGACCCTCAAGCGTGTTCCGCACCGTCGACCGGAGGCTTGAGCCTCCGTGGCCGCTCCCTCTAATGTGCCGAGCCGAGGTAAGTATTCTCCGTCGATTTCTCGCCTTTTTTCCTTTATCTCTACAAATGCTCTCTCTCTCCTCCAAACATCTTTTAAGAAAGAACAACAATAGCTTTAGCAATTGCAAAATTGGGACACACTCTCTCTCTCTCTAGTTTAATGTCTCTTTTCTATGAAGCACTTGAACCGAGAATGAGGAAGAGAGGGAGAGAGACTCATTTAGTGCAATAACCTAAGTAGAGTAATACTCTGCTTCTTGGAAATTTCATTTATGCATAAGCATTAGTGTATAATAATGGCAATATTTATTATGAATATTAATACATATAAATAGTACTGTTATCATTAATAATACTATTTGGTATTATTATAGTATTTTACTAAATATATATATAAGTAAATAATTTCTTAAAAAGTATTCTACAAGATAAATATTATAGTTGTAAGGGCCGGGCTATTAAGCCCATTGGTTTTTGTTTTGATAAATTGTTAATTATGTTAGTTTAAATGGGCTTTGCCAATATATGCATTATAATAGAATTTTCCCTATATTTGGACTTATCCTTTGGGCCCAAATAGGGTCTGAGAGTATAATTTTAATTACATATGAATTTCTATTTGTATATCGGTATGGTATATGTATAGTATTTTATCAGTTATTATTTCTTAGTAACACTTAATAAATATATTGTGTAAGTAGTTTTTCTAATGGTAATTTGGACTTATATGTATACTAATGGTTTTATAATAAATATTATTTTATATATAAATACCTTTACAGATAAAGTAACTTTTGGTCTTTGAATAAATAGATGGTTTTATTGGATTTCTATACGTTATTTCTATAGATTTATAAATAAATTCTAACGGATATTATATAAATGTATATTTGACAAATTAGGGTTAGCCATACATATGATTTTCTTGGCTTTCAAGATAGTTAACTAAAATATTTTAACTTAGTATCATTTTCTAATAATATGAATATTTTCTAAAAGCTATGTATTATATACGAATTAGCTTCGATTTTCACCTTGATCATAATTAGTCATACGTTTCTATTTTGCATAATTCTGACTACTTCATATCGACCCTAGGCTAATCAGACTATCCAGAACACAACGAGATTATCGGTTTACCAGCAAAGGACCTCAGGCAAGTGCACTTTCTGATTGCTTTTTGATTCATAGTAGTTTATACATTTCATGTTTATACATATCTTGCTGCTTGACACATTCGTCACACGAAATTAGTATCATGGGCTCTACTTACATATTTTGTGATTATCATGTTTTCGTGTTTCGTGACTTGTTCGAGTCCATGAGTACTAGTCGGGAGGGAAAATATCTTAGTAGAGTGTGAACTACCCCTTACCCATGTCCAGTGTCTTTCGTGGAGAATAGCAGCTACACACGACACGTGTAGGGTGCCTGATTTATCCCCTAGCCGTTCACATGTTGAAACTGATATTTTAAACACATAGATAGTTGTCTTCATTTGTTTCCTTGTTTTCTTCACCGCTTTGCCATGACATCAGTTACTTTCTAATTTTTATCTTACATATGTTATTTTCATGTCTTGTGAATTCTATTATATTTTTGTATTGCCATCGGTTTACGTGCTTGTTCATTCCTGATTGGAAACTAATATTTTCAGTTTAGCTCTGGCTTCACTTAGCATTAGGAGATACGGTGTACTTGTAGGCAGAAATCTAGAAATTAGATGAAGTGGTATCATTTTATTAATTGTGAGAATCTTGTATTTTTCTTTAAATATAAACATTGTAAACGTTGTAATCAATTTAGAAATGTGAATGAGCAATAAAGTTTATTTTGAGCATGTATTTAGCGGGCTTGACAGCGTTCTACCGTCGACTCTACGGCGTAGGCTGGCTTGGACGCACTCGTATCCAAAAAGCTGGTGCGGGTCGTGACAACCAACCCTAATCTACCCTAGAAAAACCCAACAGCCCCCTTTTTGGTGTTATATGTTAGCAGCCGCCTAGTTTGCAAAACCCTAGAAATTGTCCTTCTCTTCCAAAAGTTCAATTTCTCCAATGTCATCCAAATCCATCCAAACGAAGTGTGTTGCGATCCTTGGGAGGAGAGGAACTTGCTGGAGACTTGCTAGCAAGGAATCGTAGGCGTTGGACCGGATGAAATCAGTGTCGACACGTTTGGACGCTCGTTTCCTTGAGATATTGACTCTCAATATGCAAACTCTCTAAACCCTATAAATTTAGAATTTTTTCATAGATGCATCCATCTAGGTACCCCAGACTATAGGTGTAGTTTGGTTGGATTTCGTATCCGTTTGATAGGCGTATCAGACGCGTGTCGTATTGGAACACGTGTTCGATGAAGTGCCTCTTAGAATCGAAAGTTCTTATTTTTTCGATTTTGTTTTCACAAATTTGTTGATGTGTATATTTGAAGCAACTTTCGTGAAGACGGATCTCGATTGGACACATTTTTGGTGTCCAAATCGGATATGGACATGCATGCACGGATCCCCATCCGTGTCCTGTTGCTCGAGTGTCATAACTCGACACACAATACGGTTTTGCATGAAATTTGATGGACATGTGGGGGCAACCTCTACCCACGTGCTTTTAAAATTTTACAATATTTCGTGGAGCGTGTGCGGAGAAATCGAAGCCGTACTGGTTTGGCTGAATCGTGCAAGCGTATGGAAACCGTCGCTGACACGCGTCGTTCGCGGACACGACACGAGATGGATGCGTGTCAGGGTTTCCTATACGAATCCCTAGACCTAGTTACCACACTCGACCACGTGGCACGATGTGACTCGTGTCGCGACCTATGGAGGTCGACACGCGCCCACGAGGCCGCATGCGCACACACGTTCATCTGGGCTGATACGCGTTTCGTACGACGCATGGACACGACGTGGACACAGTCAGGGTGGTTTACACCTAGAACTAGACCCACGTAGCTATGTGCATGAGCACGAGACCTCGTGTTGCATGTGGCATTCTATCGAGCACGGCACATGCCCACGAGCCCGTTTTCTATCGCATGTACGTACTCGTGCGATACGCACTGTTTGGACACAATACGAACACAAATTCATTCTTGTTTGGATACGAGCATAACACACACGTTGTACACCTTGCTATTTGTCAAGTTTCATGTATAATGGTTGTGTATCTTGGGTTTTAGAATTGTGGTTTGAGTTGTTTAGTTAGAACTCGGTTTCGAGTTTTAGACTTTAATCCCAGATTTCGATTTTAGTTTAAATTTTTGGTGATCTATGGTATTTCAGTTTTTGTTGTGATTTAAACTCAGTTTGCAGTTTGATCTTTGGTATAGTTTGTATATTGGTTTTGGAGTGTTGTTTGGGTTTGTGTAGTAGATGTTTTGATATTGAAGAATTGAGTTGATTTGATTCTTCGTTAATTCCTGAGTTTGGTTATACTCAGTTTTCCTAGTTTAAGTTTAAACTCAGATTTCCTAGAATCTCAGTTTAGTTCGTTATATATATATATTTCATATATTGATCTTATTTTTTCATATATTGATCTATTATA